>JAQOWM010000244.1:0-80771 GCA_029041755.1 Resseliella maxima
TTTAATTTGTTTGCTGCAATTTAGAATGAATAATAACAAATATAAAAAACATAAAAATAAATGTCTAAGCATTTTTGTATATGCACTTACTTCTCGGTAGAAAAAAATCTTGTAAAACTTTTCTTTTTTTCGACGCACTCATTTTGTATTGCTCAGTATTTCACCCAAAATAAATGAATCTACAGCAAGACGTTTCAAGGCCAACTGATCTAATTTAACCATCAAAGATATTCATGAACAACAAGTGTCTCATTTCAACGCAACTGTAACTGCCTATGAATATTTGTCAATTTTTTACTCTTCCGCATTTTCGTAAACAAACTTACATTTCGCCTGCAATGCTATTGTTTATTATTCTTCATCAATTTCGTAAACAAACTTTTCGCTGTAGGCTGTACATAATACTATTATGAAATATTCTCTACATTCAAAAATAAACTCACATTTAGTAATAAGTGTTCAAAGGTGGTAACACCTTTGACAATATGTTTATAAGATTATACGTGAGGCGGCACTGCGGTGCGTCTCCACATTGTATGTTAAATTCTTTTATTGAAATAAAGTTCAGTTCTTCACTGACAAGCAAACAAGAATAACCTTTCGCGTCGAACATTTGGTCCAATCAAATGTGATTTTTTTTTGATTTTTGTGCGATTGAGCGAGCCATTGGGCATGTAATGTTGAGCGATAGACACGAGTGAAATTTTTGTGCGAATTGAATTTGTCGATATTTTTTTTTCTGTTTTGAGCGAATCATCATTAAAAAAAAAAAAAAAAAAAAAAAAAAACGCATGATTTTTTGGTTTGGATTTCATGAAACTCATGGTTAGAGCGAACATAACCTAACATTTTGAACGCATGTAAAACGTTTTGTGCTGAATCACATGAGCCAACCAAGAACGGTTTTTTTTTTTTTTCTTTTCTCGTCTTGCTGCAACAATTCAACTGAGCGAATTTCATCGATTTTTTTTTTGGAATCTCAAATTTTGTGCGATTTATCTCAATTTGTGCGATTCATAAACGGAATTTACCGTTTTTTGCTAAAAACGACATTTTCTGGGCGATTTATCTCAAATTTTGGGCGATTTATTTCAATTTTGTGCGATTTATCAACGGAATTCACCGTTTCTTCTGAAAAACGACATTTTATGGGCGATTCATCTCAAATTTTGTGCGATTCATCTCAATTTTGTGCGATTCATCGACGGAATTTACCGTTTCTGCTGAAAAACGACGTTTTCTGGGCGATTTATCTCAAATTTTGTGCGATTTATCTCAATTTTGTGCGATTCATCAACGGAATTCACCGTTTCTTCTGAAAACCGACAGTTTCTGGGCGATTTATCCCAAATTTTGTGCGATCTATCTCAATTTGTGCGATTTACTGGGCGATTTATCTCAAAGTTTGTGCGATTTAACAGCGAAATTGTACCGTTCTTTGCAATCAAGCATGGAGCATCGAAATATTCGTCAGATGCATGTGCACACACTTGAATTTCACCGATCCTTCGTGAATACCACTTACAAATTTAACAAGGCACCATCAGACGAATTGTTAATTAGAAAAGAGCGCATAGATGAAGCCTATGAAAAAATGACTGAGGCTCACGCCAGGCTTATAAGCCAATTAGAGGGCGATGAGCTACAAGCGGAACACCATTTTTTCGAAATATGGAATGAAGAATATGTGCAGTTGTTGGTCAAATTTAATCGCAGAATTAGAGAAGTAGAAGCAGAAGAAACGGCAGAGCGAATGGCGAAGCAAAACACAACAAACGAAAAAGAGCGAAAGAGACGATTGAATGAAGTGCCGATTTTGGAATTCAAAAGAGAGGGAGACTGGAATTGCGTTTTGTACTTTGATGGAACGCGAGAATATTTGCCACTCAATAAAAGAGCATATGTCGAAGTGTTGTCATCAGAAGAAGAAGACAAAGAAAAAGATGAAGAAAAAGAAGAAGGAAAAGACGAAGTAAAGTGTGATTCAACGCACAAAGATCACACGGTAAAATCCGAAGTTGTGAAAATTGATTTGCGCGAAAAAATCAAAGAGAAAACAGAACGAATCAAAGACATAGATCGTGAGTTAGTTCAACGAGAGAAAAGTGCGATGAAACAACAACAGCAACGAGCACAAGAGCGAGGAAAGCAGAGCGAAAATCGAAGCAAGACGATTTACTGTAACAATTGCGGCGGCAACCATAAAATGCGAGAATGCGAGCGATTTTTACGGTTATCCGTAAGCGAGCGATGGCGTCGTATAAAGGCAGTACACGTGTGCAAAAACTGTTTAATGCCAATTTTCGAGCGAGAACATCGGTGCCAAGCCGGAGCATGCAAATGTGGCCGATACCACAACTCATTGCTGTGCGGAATTTAGACAGTCATAATCAAGACATCAAACCGAGCAGTCGCAAATCAAATTACGCTGAGCGAATTTAAATTAATTAATTTTTTTTTTTCTTTCCATTTTTACATTTCAACACTTTGAAATTTTTTGAGCGAATTTAATTACAATTTTTGCATTTTGAGCGATTTAATTGAATTTTTTTTTGTTTTCACATTTGAATGAAGGCACTGAAGCCCAAACCGATTAGACTATAAGTTGAATTAAATAATTAAAATTAAGCAAAAGGAAAAAAGATCCAGTATTTTATTCAAAGAAAGAGCGAATTTTTGGAATTTTTCAGCTTTGAGAGTTTATTGAATTGAGCGAAGTGAAACCGTAAGTAACGAAAGAGTCTGCACAAAGACAAGGGCGAGACAAAGGTCACCTTGAAACAACTTTGAAAATATTTAAATTGATTTTGAAACAACAGTGTATTTACTTGAGCGATTGAATTAAAGAAACAAGTGGGCAGAATTTCTCGATTGAGCGAACATTTCTTATTTTTCAAAGAATCGAGAAAAAAGGAGCGATTTTATGGAATTTTTTCCGTTTTTCAACCCGAGCGAAACAAAGCTGTAAAGCAACCCAGATACAAGAACAAATAAGAGGTCATCTTTAACTGACGGTTATTTATTTGGGCGAGTTTCATGCAATTTGAAACGATAAAACGAGCAGAACTTGAGCGATAAGATAAAGTGAAACATTTTCTTTGAACGTCGCACGAATATCATCTTTTGAGCGAAAAACTAAGAATTTTTTGGACTTTCAAATTGCGATAGAAATTTTCTGAGGAAAACATGGGCGATTTAAATCGAAGAGAAACACAAAGGGCTGCTATAGCGCGAGCCAAAGCATTTGCCGATGGACCAGAATTGGCTAACATAGATTTAATTCAGTTAAAAGAGCGAGTAAGATTATTAAAGCAAGCATATGATAGATATCTAGAAGAACACATACAGATATGTGAACAAATTAATGGTCGCGAAGAAATGGAGGTACAAAATGAAGCATTGGCTGCAACCGAATCGACATATCTACACGCATTTGGAAGAATGTCCAATAGAATTGAAGCAGTAGAAATTGAACAAGAAGAGCAAATGTTTGCAAATGCCAACGAAAGAGCGAGAGAAAATAACGATAATAACGAGAATAATGAGAACAACGATGAAAGGGTGCAACCACGTGTTCGACGAAATGCAACAACGGATGTGCGATTAGAGCGATTAACAGTAAAGATTTTCAAAGGAAAGTACTCCGAATGGTGCGAATGGCGAGCAATGTATGATAGTTTGATACATAATGCAAACAATTTGGATGAAACACAAAAGTTTCATTATTTAATGAAATCACTTGAAGGTGATGCAGCGCGAGTACTTAGTGGCTGGACAGTAGTCGGAAATAATTATCAGACGGCATACGAAACATTAGTTGAAGTTTTTGATAATAAATATCGAATTATCATGGCATATTTGGATGATTGGTATCAAACACCAGTCTTTAAGCAAGAATCATACGAGAATCTACGGTTAATCATTGACAACACGAAAAGAGCGATTAGACAATTGAAAGTCATTGGGTCACCAGTAGACCATTGGGAACACATGTTGATTTACGGCATAATTGTGCGAATGCCACAAAGAACAGTGAGTGTTTGGGAAACAACTCAAGATTTGAAAGAAATGCCATCATTAAAAGAAGTTTTGGATTTTTTGGAAAAAAGAGCGCGTGGACAGTTGAATTTGTCACATACAACATTCAACGCACCGAAACAAGAAAAGCCATTTAAGGAGAATAACGGTTACGCAACGGGAAAAACAGGAAGCAATTCAAACTCAAGTGAAAGAGACTTAAAGTGCTATCACTGTAATGGATCACACACATTATTCCATTGCAAAGAATTTCAAAAGCTGAGCGTGCGAGATAGACAAAATCGTGTGCGATCATTAAATTTGTGTTTGAACTGTTTTTCACCGAATCATCGAGCGAATTCTCAGAGCTGCAAATCAGGGCCATGCAGACGCTGCAACAAGGGGCTTAAGCATAACACATGGTTATGTAATTCAGCAGTAATGACAGCTAGGGCGATTAACCTCAACGAATTGCCGGCAACAACGCCATCAACAAGCGGTGCAAGCCAAATGCAACAAACAATACCTGCAGTGCAACAACCAAGCAATGTAGCAACCTTTCAACCACATTGGGCTACAAACAACAACGGTACTAGTGCGCAAAATTTTTAATTGCGCAGAGTCATAGGTTGCCTGTATTGACTACGGCCTGCGTGAAGTTACATGACAATAAGGGATCAACCATTGTAGTGCGAGTGTTATTTGATACAGGATCCGAAGGAAACGTCATTACTGAGAAATGTGCGAATAGAGCGAAATTACCGAAAAGAAATTTATCAATAGAAGTCGAAGGCATAACAGGCAAAGAAATAATTGATTACGGAGCAGTTATAGTGAAACTTAGTGCATGGTTTGATCAGAGCGATGAAATTATTTTAGTGAAAAAATGTGTAATAATGAAAAAGTTACCAATTGCGCGAAAAGAAGAGTGTCCAGCAGATATACCAGCGTTTAGAGCGATTACAAAAGCAGATCCCAATTTTCACAAAGTAGGATACACAGACTTACTATTA
Source organism: Resseliella maxima (assembly GCA_029041755.1). Taxonomy (NCBI): domain Eukaryota; kingdom Metazoa; phylum Arthropoda; class Insecta; order Diptera; family Cecidomyiidae; genus Resseliella; species Resseliella maxima. The sequence continues at coordinate 5,031 of JAQOWM010000244.1, forward strand.
GGTATCGATTCATGGGCAGATATTGTAATGAACCATTTATTATGGAGTGGTGATGGATTATGTGCGCAACTGACGCGATTTGGTTACGCAATTTTTGGAACAATCGATTCAATGCCCAAATCTTTAAAGGCATTTTCAATTGGAAGATTATCAGCGAGCGAAATAGAATCAAAACGATTAGATGAATTGCTTCAACGTTTTTGGGAAGCAGAAGAAGAGTGCGATTTCGAACAAATCTTATCAGAAGATGAACAAAGAGCAGAAGATTATTATAAAGAGACTACAACTAGAGCGATCGATGGAAGATTTATAGTAAGACTTCCACTGATTAAAGGTGCGACATTAGGCGATTCCAAGCAAATAGCATACAGAAGATTTCTCCAATTAGAGCGAAGATTAGAATATGATGCAACACTTCGAGAATTGTATCACAATGCGATGCGCGAATTATTATCGACAGAGGTTATGAGACTAGCAAACGAAAAGGAGCGATCAGAAACAGGATACTACATACCACATCACCCTGTAACGAAACGTTTTAGAGTCGTTAATGATGCAAGCTGCGCAACAACAAACGGAAAATCAGTCAACGATATTCAATTAGCTGGTCCTAATTTGCAAACAAAGTTGACAGATATAATAATGCGTTTCCGTTTCCATCAGTTTGTGCTATCAGCGGACATCAAGAAGATGTTTTTGCAAATTCGAATGAACGATGAGGATTTAAAGTTTCAAAAAATTCTCTGGCGTTTCAGTAAGAATGAGCCGCTTCAAGAATACGTGCTGCAAGCAGTCATATTTGGGATGAAATCCAGCCCATATTTAGCCGTGAAAACTATGCTATATTTAGCCGAATTATATATGAGCGATTATCCAAGAGCAGCGCAAGCAACAATCAATGAGCGATATATGGATGACTATATGTCAGGTGGAGATACAAGAGAAGACATAATCGAATTACACAAAGAATTAAGAGCGATGCTTGGAAAGGCCAAATTTGAGCTTGGCAAATGGAAAACAAATTGTCCAGAAATATTGCAACAATTGGGCGAAGAGGTAGTCAATCAAGATCAATGGATGGATTTAAAAGAAGAATCAACATCGATTTTGGGCTTAAAATGGGATCCAATGAGAGATCAGTTCAAGTTCTCGATAGAAAAGACTTGGAAAAATGAGAAACCGATTACAAAACGGACAATTTCTAGCGCGGTGGCTAAGATTTACGACCCAAGTGGATTTCTAGCGCCAATTGTAATTAGAGCGAAACATTTTTTACAGAAATTGTGGAAGTCGAAAGTGACATGGGATGAGCCACTAGATAAAGAAACGTCACAGGCATGGTTGACATTTTATACGAATTTAAGTGCGATAAATAGAGTAGAAGTACCCAGATGGATTCAAACAACAAAAGGGAGAGAGATTAGTCTCTACGGGTTCTGTGATGCATCCGAGATCGGATATTCGGCAGCAATTTATGTGCGATGTACGAGTAGCAACTTAATTTGGGGCAATTTATTAGCAGCCAAAACAAAGGTGGCACCAGTTAAAACGGTGAGCATTCCTCGATTAGAGTTATGTGGGGCGAATTTACTAGCAAAATTAATGAGAAATGTGCGAAAGAAATGCAATTTGGAATATGTTCCATACCAGTGCTATTCAGATTCAAAGATTACTCTCGCGTGGATAGCAAGTTGTCCATCGACACTAAAGACATACGTTGCAAAGAGAGTAAGCAGTATACAAGAAAAAACAGAAAAGAAGCGATGGAATTATGTCCATACGAAACAGAACCCAGCTGATATTGCTTCAAGAGGTTTGAAGCCGAGCGAATTAATTGAAAATCAATTATGGTGGAATGGTCCGCAGTTTATGTTTGAACGAGTCGAAGACGAAATGCAAGAAACACAAGAAATGTCAACGGATGAACAAGATATAGTGCAGAGCGAATATCGTCCAGTATCAAAGAGCATTATGAGTGTAAATCAGAAGCAATGGCTATCGATAAGTGAGGTACCCTTATTAGAGCGATATAGTGTGATGAAGAAAACAATGCGAGTTACAGCTTATGTTATGAAAGCTATTCCATTGCTTAAGAATTTATTTAAGAAGGTTACGAAAGGAAAAACGATGGGACAAAAGGGAACCCAAACGTTGGGAATATTAACGACAAATGAATTAAATTGTGCGACGAATTATTGGATAAAGTATACGCAATTGAAATGTTTTAGTGCAGAATTGGCAGCATTAGAGCGAAAAGATGAAATCAAATCAACAAGTAATTTGGTACGATTAAATCCCTTTGTAGATTCAAATGGAATTATGCGTGTGCGAGGGCGGTTGACAAATTTGAATGTCACATACGACGAGAAATACCCAATTATACTACCAGCAAGTTCAAGTATGACTGTGCGATTATTGGAAGAAGCTCATAAGGAGACACTTCACGGAAATTTGCAATTAATGTTGCATTATGTTAGAACGAAATATTGGATAATAGGAGCAAGAAAGGCCGCAGTTACAATAGTTAAAAGATGTATTAACTGTACGAGATATGCAAAAACAGAGCGAAACCAATTAATGAGCGATTTACCAAAAGAACGATTGACAAATTCACGACCATTTGCATATTGTGGTGTGGATTATTTTGGGCCGATTCAAGTTAAACGATATGAAGGGCGATGTAAATCAATTGATACAGGATATGCAGCAGTTTTCGTGTGCATGTCAACGAGAATGGTACACATTGAGTGTGTTTCTAATTTGACCACAGAGCGATTTTTATGGTCTTTAGCACGATTGGCATCCATTTATCAAATGCCAGCAGCATTATTGAGCGACAATGCTAAGAATTTTATTGGAGCGAATAACGAATTGTGCGATATTCGGAAGACTTGGCAATCCGAAGAAATGAACAACTGGTTGAATGGTAAAGGGATTCAATGGAAATTTGTAACACCGAGAGCACCTCATCACGGAGGAATGTGGGAATCAGCTGTCAAATCAGCGAAACATCATATGAAGCGGTTGTTGTGCAACCAGATCCTTACATTTGAGCGATATCAGACGTTATTTGCAAAAATAACAGCAGTTTTAAACAGCCGTCCACTTGTTCCATTATCAGATGAGCCGACTGATTTAAATTATTTAACACCAGCACATGCGGTGATTGGCGAGCGAACAATTCAACCATTGTCTACAGATTTGAGCGATGTACCGATGAATAAAATCAAGCAACAAAAAATTCTTGATAAAATCCAACAGGATTTTTGGAATATCTGGCGTAAAGAGTATCTTAGTACATTACAGAACAGATACAAATGGAATAAGAAAGAATGTAATATTGAGGTGGGTGATTTAGTCATTCTCAAAATTGATAATTCACCACCGGGCATTTGGCCTATTGCGCGAGTAATTGAAACTTATCCAGGAGCAGATAATTTAGTGCGATCAGTTAAGTTGAAGACACCAACTACCGAACTTGTGCGACCCATTACGAAATTAGTAAGGTTACCGAACGAAGCAACCGATTGATTAAGAACACATTGTATGAGCGAATGAATACAGTCCACGAGCGAATGAAGGAAGAACTCAAGCAGTGCGAAACGTTGATAACGGAGTTAGAAAGAAACGATTTAATTTAAGAAATGATTTGAAATTATGTATTGATTTGTAGAAATATTTTGAATTTTATATTGTGACCTCACTCCGTTCAGGGGGGGGGGAGGATGTTCAAAGGTGGTAACACCTTTGACAATATGTTTATAAGATTATACGTGAGGCGGCACTGCGGTGCGTCTCCACATTGTATGTTAAATTCTTTTATTGAAATAAAGTTCAGTTCTTCACTGACAAGCAAACAAGAATAACCTTTCGAGTCGAACAATAAGTATTGACTTATTTGTTTCTGGAAATAAGATTTGTAATTTGTATATACACATTTTGAAGATTTTTTTCCATGCAGATTGAAGAAAACGTAATGAAATACAAAATGAGTGCATGTATTTAAAAAAAAAAGTATATTCAATAGAATACAGTAGGATCCCAATTTATGATTTAGAACAGCATTTTTGAATTCAGAAGATCCCAAATCGGGCAGAGCATCACGAAGTTTTACGCCCTGAGTCAAACTATTTCTAAATATCTTAATATATTGGTAAATCTTAAATAAATTGAATCGATTGTCATTATTATTTTGATTATTTTATTTAATCTTGTTAATATGAGTAATAAAAATAATGAAAATACATTCGAAGTTGAAGCAATTATTGGCCGACGAGTTATTAAAGGCAAGGTGTGAATTGGGATAATGCAATATTAATATCTTCCTAAATTTTATGAAATAGTCGGTTTATGGTGTGTATTTGTATTGAATTTTAGGATAAATATCGTGTTAAATGGCAAGGTTTCCCCGAAGAAGAAGCCACTTGGGAGCCCATTGAAAATTTGCAAGATTGTATTGAAATGATTAACGAGTTCAATGAAAAATCAAATCAAGAACGGAAAGGTATAGAATCTATATTTATATAGATCATATAGCGCAAACGATCATATAATGTTGAATATATATTTTATTTGAAGAATTTACTTTTTTTTATGTAGTTATTGATCAAATCATTGGTTGTGGCGAACGTAACGGAAAAGAATATTTCTTAATTCGATATCGAGGTGAAACGAATTATTAGCTGGGAAAACGCTAAACAGTATTTGTTGGAAGTTATGGAATATTTTGGCCGTCGTTTAGTTTGGAGTTCAATTGAAAAAATTATAGATCCGGAAAATTGTAATGAATTGAATGAAGTTACAGCCCATGAACAAAGTGATGATGTTGTACCCAGTACTTCGGCGCCCCAAAAAAACGTACAAAAGCATCCACCGAACGAAATCGAATTCGAATCAGATTGATTTAGAAATGTTACACTGAATCTAAGTCTTAAATTTGAAAATTTGATCTAAATAAATGAAGAAAGTAAAAAAAAGACGTGGACAAACACGAATTTTTCTGTTCCGAACATTTCGAACCGGACACAAACGAACACAATCAGGAAAAAAAAAAATTTCTCGAACTCGAACTGTTCGAGTTCGTTCCTTGTGCAGCTATAATGTGCATATGCTGTTGACTAGAGCTGTTCACGAACATGAATTGTTCGTGTTCGTTCGAGATTTAATCGAAACAATATTTTCTTTATCTCGAACAACTCGTACCGAACACGAAAGAAAACGAACATCAAAATAGGAATATTTTCGAACTCGAACTGTCCGAGTTCGGTTCCTGAACAGCTCTACTGTTCACTGCTGATTTTAATATTGTTCTCTTATAAAGTTCACCACGAGCAAAAAACTAATTGCAGATTAACTATTCTACCACATAATTAGAATAATTATTCTCGTCTGTTTTATTAATAAAAAATTGCTACTTACGTACTTTTAACAATAATTAATATAAATAAATATTTCAAGTCTAGTTTGGATCAGTATGTTTCTTTATTTCATTAGAAAGGAAGATGATGAACATTTATTTCACTATCAAATGGGAGTATGGGAGTACCTTTACCGTTTTACAATATCTTAATAACTATCTTATCAAATTGATATATCGCTTTATGTCAAAAATCATTTTTGCCCTATTAATTAATAATTTATGGCATGGATTGTTTCTCTGAGGATAGCACTGATCAACTGAGGAGAGCACTTAGGAGGAAGAATTTACTAAGGAGCAATACTCCTCCTCAGTGTGGAGCATATTATTTTTTCTATATATATTTATAAAAATAACGAACAGTAAATTAATTATTTCCATTTGAATAATACAATAAAATTTAAATTCATGCATTGACAGTGTTATATCTTTAATGTGAAACATGTTTCCAATGATTACAACGAATTTTTGTTTGAAAACCAAAAAATAAAACGAGAGTAAAAAATTCCAACAGATTTCCTGTTAAGGGTTTTGCTCGTGTTAAAGGTATTTCACCTTTTCAATGGAAAACAATTGAATTTGTAATTGTCCTGGTAAACAATTTCTGAATAACATTTCCAACTAAAATTCGGTTAATTTGTCCTGATTGATCCACATTTGAAAATCGAAAAACCGCAGCTGAAATGTATCCGATTCTCCATATTCGGATCAAAACCGTAAAAATCGGCTCGAAAACGGTTCGGATATCGGATATCGGAAGGTCACTAATTTATATGTATCAAAATGTAAAACTAATTGTTGCAACAGATGATATTAAATACCTATTTTACTGCTCATTTTTCAATTGCAACAATTTATTGCGTATGAATATTGAAAAAAAAATTGCTCCTCAGTAAATTCCTCATCCTTAGCACTCTCCTCAGTTGATATAGTCCTCAGAGAAAACAATATATGAATTATGGGATTCCACAAAATACATTTTGTGTAGAAAAAAACATACTTTATTTAAGTCAAGATAATTTTGTATTGAAAGCTTTCGATGATGGACTTATTATTTGATATATTTTGATATCTTTTTTCGCGCCACTGATTTAAAATACTCGAAAATGAAAATAAATATTAATGTTCCATGCTTTAAGTGAAATTGATACTCCCATATTCCCTTATTTATTAAATTTCTGTACCAATTTTATCAGTATTTCTATTTCTCTAATCTGAAATAAACTGATAATAATGTAGTGGAGTAACACTTTAACTCTTCGTAGACATCTGTAGCCATTTGGGGATCTCTTCACTACATGTTACTTAAAATTATTCATTTGTTGGTATTCGCAAAAACTTAAATATTAAATACTCAAGAGAAATTAGAGAATAATATTTTCACGAAACTCGATATTTTTTCAGTTTTTTTGACGAATAGAAAGGAAAAGAGCAATAGAGTTTTACAAATGTCGACACTTTTATATGAATAAAATATTCAAAAAGATAAAAAAAAATTGTATGAAGAAAATCGATAATTTTTTAATTGGAGGAATAATAGATGATTTTGAATATACGAATATGTTTTGTTTTCATTTTAATTTTCGCCTATTCATTGAACACTTTTTTTCTCATTCAAATATATTTTTTCTTGAATTTACTTGCTAAATATAGTTTGTTGGTCTATATAATAATTCAGTTTATTGTTGTGTTTTAATATTTTTTATGACATAAAAACATTCAGAGTGAGGTTTTTTTTCGAATTTAATATATGTTAAATGTGCACACCATCTGAACATTTCAGTTTCGATTTTCATTTGTGGAATGTTCAATTTATTTTCAAACTGTTGTTATTACTGGCTACTATGAAGTGATAAAAATGTTCCAAAAATTTGGGTAGAGAAAATTCCAAGAGAGAATTATTATACATTGTCTCAAGCATGTATAAAGTGTATGTGATGTAATTGAGTTGTGGTCCCAAAGATATTTACATAATGGAACATTTACCCTTTTCAGCCCAAGGATTGTTCTTCTTATCTGGTGCATGAATTAAAGGGTCGTTTTTCTCATTCTCTTCGACATACTCTCGCATTCTGTAAATATAAAACAAAAAAAAATTAAAATTATTATGGCTGCCGGTCACAATTTATTCGGTCATAATTTCACCATTGATTCGGTCATAATTTCTCCGTGAAAATAAAATGTTGCCGGAGGAATTATGACCGTTTTGGAAATGATCAGAATTTCTCCATTGATTCGGTCATAATTTCTCCGTGAAAATAAAATTTTGCCGGAGGAATTATATCCGTTTTGAAAACGGTCAGAATTTCACCATTGATTCGGTCATAATTTATCCGTCGATTTTGTATGGGAAGAATTATGACCGGAGAAATTATGACCGCGCACCATTATTATCATTATTATTATTATTAATAGAGGAGGTTATGTTTCTGTCAAAGTACTCGCATTTACCGCTCTACTGATTAGGTTTTTTTTATTGAAATTAAAATATTTATCATTACTTTTAAAATTAAAAAAGTTGTTTTGTTGTGAATTTTGCTTCATCTTTTTGTGAATTAATTGAAGTTTTTTTAAATAATTCTTCAAATCTCATTTAAATTGATATTATTCATTACATCGGTTAGTTGTTGTAATTTCAATGGAAAAAGAAAATGTAAAGTGGATGCGGAACAGGGATAGCAAAGATATTATGGTGAAGGATCTTCTTGCTCTTTATGGAGTGATAATCAACTCTGGAGTTGATCCATAAAGTTGAATCCGAAGAGATTTGAAGATTTTAAGAGTGCTTTTAATGTTGATTTGCCATTTGCTGTCTCTTGTGAGGTTTGCTTGAAGAAATTCCGAAAAACTGATTTGAACATTGACTTGATAAAAGAAAATAATAAGTCGTCAATTCATAAAGAAACACAGACAGATGATACATTTTTTGACTTTTCAGACGATAATGATGAAGTGAACATTTCTGATGTTATGAATAGATTTAATGCATTCAAGAAATCGGCGAACGAATCGATCAGTGCACATAAATTCGATGTTGTTGTTGAAATTGAGAAGATTCGTAATGAAATGGCTGAATTGAAACAATGTATGAATGATAAGGACGGTCAACCTTGCTCCTCGAATAGTTTAAATTCAGTACAACCAGAATTATTGAAAAAACCTGTTGTCTCAGCATCAAATGGAGTTTTTTCTCTACATATATGAAAGTGTGCGAACGATTTGAAACATGATGACATCGTTTCGTTGATTTCTGAAAAGTCTAATATCAATCCAGATTCTTATAAAGTTGATTTTGCGAGCAAACGTAAAAATAAAAAAAAAAATAAATTTATAAGTTTCAAAGTTTCAACATTGAAAAAGGACATTTGTGATGTATTGGCTGATTTTTCTGTTTGGTATCCGAATTATCATGTGAAACCGTTTGAACAAAGAGATAACAGAATGAGTACGACTTTGATATTAGATGAGAAAGTTACTTATAGTGAGCTGAAGAACAAGAAATCAATAAAAAATTCTTCAAGTGTTCGCAATCAAATTCCATCTGTTAAGAAAGATCAAAATCGTCAGGTAACTAAAGTTAATTCCAAAGTACCTAAACATCAAAATATAATCAATGTCTCAAACGAGAATATTGATAATAATCGGAACCAAGCTAAGAATAATAATAATAATGGTCATAAACATTATTATCAAAAGAAAAATCAATTTCAAGAACGGCAACAGTATCAAAATCAGCATAATCAGTATTTGAATGGCCTTCCTTTTCGGAATCAGACCTATCATCTTCCAAATATAATTCCAGCACAGTATCATCAATTGATGAACATAGGAAATCATCATCAATTTTTGAATTCAGCTCTGTATCATCAAAGATTGACACCCTTCCAAATGCACCAGCCTGTTTACAATCCAATGACTCAATGTCTTTATTAATGGATTTTAATAAATGCTGAAGTGCATCATAAACCAATTGAGATTGTCATTTTTGGAAGTCGGAATGATAGTAATAGACATAATGGATCCAATCTTACTTCATATCTTGATTTTAGAAATACAAATTATGAAGTAATCAATGATTATTTCGATAATATTGATTGGAATTTGTTGTTGTCTGGCGACTCTCTTGATGATAATTTGAATAATGTTTATTCTTGCGTCAATGGTGCAATTGATATGCATATAAAAATTAAAAAGAGAATAGTCTCAAAACATCCAAAATGGTTTGATTCTAACTTGATTAATTTGAAAACTAAATTGCGTAAAAGGAGACATAATTCTTTGGATGATGATCATTTTTTTAAGACTGCTCGTACAGAATATAATCGTTTTTCTCGTTTGGCATATAGTAATTATAAAGTCAGGATGGAAGAACTGATTACTGCTAATCCAATGGAATTTTTCAAGCATGTTAATGCTATTAGAAAAACCACCAATGACCTGCCTAACGAAGTGTATTATGGCAATCGGAAATCATGTAATGGTGGTAAAATTGCGAATCTTTTTGCTGATTTCTTTGCATCTGCATATACTAAACATTTAAGTTTGTCTAATTTATGCAATGTTGGCAGTTTTAAGGAAGTAGAGAATATGTGTCAACATATACCAAAGGTTATTATTGATGATAATGTAATTTTTCAACAAGTTATGGAACTGCCAAGTAATTTAGTATCTGGTCCTGATGGTTTACCTAATTTATTTATTAAGAAATGTATTATTTCTTTAATCAAGCCAATTTCTATATTACTTCAGGAGTCGCTTGGTTCAGAAATATATGGAAATCTTCTTTTGTTAAACCAATTTTCAAAAATGGATCGAGAAACAATGTGGAAAATTATAGGGGTGTTGCTTTGCAAAATGTAATTCCAAAGATTTTGGATTCTATAATTGCGAAACATTTGAATTTCCATATCAAAAATTTAATTGATCCAAGTCAACATGGTTTTATAAGGGGAAGATCAACCATTACAAATTTGGTGGAATTTACTTCTCAGACCTTGAATGAGTTGAGACCTCATGATCAAACAGATGCAATTTATATTGATGTTGCTAAAGCATTTGATTCTGTAAATGTAGATCTTCTGATGCACAAATTGGATATTATGGGTCTGGACACTCAACTTTTGGGTTGGATTACATCTTATATGAATGGTAGAAGTCAGATTGTTAGAGTTGATAAATTTAAATCAAATCCAATTGTGGTTTCATCAGGTACAGGTCAGGGTTACCCTATTGCAGCAACGTTGTTCATATTGTTTGTTGCTGATCTGCCATTTTTTTGTGGTGATTCGACTATTCTTTCATTTGCGGATGATGTAAGACTTTCTCACCACATATATACAATTGATGATTGTTATGTTCTTCAAGAAAGTTTGAATAATGTTGTTACATTTTTTGAATTGAATCAATTGAGATTGAATGTAAAAAAGACAAAGAAAATTATATTTCATAGATTTGGTAGATTTATTGACTATAACACTGTACAACAGTGATCATAATGATAGACTTTTCTCATCGGATTCGTTAAATAGATCAAAAATCATGATATACCTGTCTCGCCGTTTTTCTTCGTGCGCTCATTTCCCCATACAACACATGACTTGGAAGTTTTCTTGGCTCAGGCCAAATATCATATATCAATAAATGCAACTGCCTGGCTAATTTTTAGTGTTGATTCCACTTTTCTAAGGTAATTCGACGTGCTAAATCCAAATTTGGCATTGTAAATACCTTAGATTCAATTAAAAGTGGAAAAATCAGCATTTTTTCAATATTTTGGCCCCATTTTTACGAATACGTGCAGAATTTCGGTCTTTACGTTCGCACTATCTCATTTTTAATGCTGAATTCAGAATCAGCGTCCCAGAAAACATGGAAAATGGCTATTAACAGAAAAGTTCAATCAAATCTTGTGAAAAAAATCACAAAAGAGTAGGTTACCAGGTGAAGAAAAATGGTATTTTCATAGAAAAAATGAACAAAAAATTTTTTTTTTTTAATTTTAAACGTCATATTCGTAATCAGCGCGTAAAATTACATAGAAAATGATGTTTCAAATCATATTTAAAGACAAACAATTTTTTTTCGATTTTTTTCAAAAAATCGTAATATTGAAAAAATCGAATTTTTTTTTTATCATGAAATCTTATTTGAAACATCATTCTCTATGTAATTTTGCGCGCGGATTACGAATATGACATTTAAAATTAAAAAAAGAAATTAATTTTTCATTTTTTTTATGAAAATTCCATTCTACTTCACATGGTATCCTACTCTTCTGTGATTTCTTTCACAACATTGGATTGAACTTTTCTGGTAATAGCCATTTCCCATGTTTTTTGGGACGCTGATTCTGAATTCAGCATTAAAAATGAAATAGTACGAACGTAAAGACCGAAATTCTGCACGTATTCGTAAAAATGGGGCCAAAATATTGAAAAAATGCTGATTTTTCCACTTTTAATTGAATCTAAGGTATTTTCAATGCCAAATTTGGATTTAGCACGTCGAATTACCTTAGAAAAGTGGAATCAACATTAAAAATTAGCCAGGCAGTTGCATTTATTGATATATGATATTTGGCCTGAGCCAAGAAAACTTCCAAGTCATGTGTTGTATGGGGAAATGAGCGCACGAAGAAAAACGGCGAGACAGGTATATCATGATTTTCGATCTATTTTACGAATCCGATGAGAAAAGTCTATCATTATGAAATTTTTCTCATTTTGTTGTACAGTGTAATTATACCGTTGGTGAGTCCGCAATTGAGAGAGTTGACAAAATTAAGGATCTTGGTATAATTTTGGACGAGAAACTTAATTTCAAAGCTCACATCGAATTTGTGATAGCCAAGGCTAAATCAAGACTGGCATGGATCAAACGTTTTGCAAGGGAGTTCAATGATCCTTATACAATTAAAATTTTATTTTTTAGTTTTGTCATTCCAATTCTAGAATATGGTTCTCAAGTATGGAACACTCGCAATTTGGGACAAATAAGACGAATTGAATCTATACAGAAACAGTTTTTGCTCTATGCTTTGAGGAGATTTGATTGGGGCAATAGTTTTCACCTTCCGAAATATGATCATTCTTCTTCTTCTTTATTGAATCTTTGTTTAGTGCATACAATATAAATTTGGATTTATTTGAATAATAACGATACGGTTCCTATACTTTTCAATTTTGGAACCAAAAACTTTGCTCTTTTTTTTCCAATTAAATTTATGTATAATGGTTTTCATGCTTTCGTTTTTTGTAGATTTATTATTATTTGTTTAGGTTTTTTATTTTTATTTTTCATAAATTCTTTCAAAGACCTAGTATGTGTTTTTTTAGATCATTTTTAAATCGACGGAGAGACGGCAGGTTTTTTAGCTTAACGGGTAATAGATTAAAATCAACAGCAATTTGGCGTGAAGTTAAGAATTTTCCAACATTGGAACGATAATTTTGTTGATAAAGTTGATTTGCACTACGTGTAGCATAATTATGTAAATTACTCATTGTGACAATGTTGATGCTTGTCTTAATAATTTTGTTATACACTTTATAAGCCAGCAGAGCTGTTTCATAATCAGATATTTGGCGAATACTAAGTAAATTATATTTTTTCCTAATTACATCAGTGCTCAAAAACATTGCAAAGTAGTCATGTCTGAAAATCGATCGTAATGTGCAGTTTGTAACGAATTGAGAAGTAATTCTGTCGTTGATTTGGCCCAAATGGGTGCCATATAAGAGAGATGGCTATTGACATGCGCATGATAAATTGACTTTAAGGTGGTTGAATTAACAGAAGCACCAATTCTATGAATTACCCCGGTAATGCGATTTATTTTGCTGATAATTTTTTTAATGTGTAGGTCCTACTTAAGATTTTCTTGTACAGTGAGGCCAAGATATTCAAATGATTGAACTTGTTCTATCGGGCTACCATTGTAGTGTATGCTAAGTTTAAACTGCTTGAGATGTTGTTTTACATGAAAAATCATACACTTTGTCTTTTTCAAGTTTAAAGTTAGTTTGTTTGCATTGAACCAGTGCATTAAGGCATTAATATCTTCAATCATCATGCGATTTAGATCGTTTGTATTTGTGGCACAGTAGATGAGAACAGCGTCATCAGCAAATAATATTATTTTGCCATGCAATTTCATATTTGTAATGTCATTCATGAATAAAATAAATAACATTGGTCCAAGTGCTTGCCTTGAGGAGTGCCAATGTCAATTTTGAGAGGCACACTGTCACACGTCATGGATACATATTGCATTCTGCCAGATAAGAAACTACGAATAATGTCATATGATTTACCCCTGAATCCCATTCCCAAAAAGTTTTTTCAACAATAAATCATGACATATGGTATCAAATGCTTTGGTGACGTCAATGAAAATAGTAGCACATATATATATATAGCATAGGTTGCTGCTACTTCAGATGATTTCCCTGAAGAATCGTAGGAAGATTGCCCAAGTGATGTTCATCCAGAAATTGATCAAGGGAGAAATATGTTCGGATGTTCTTTTGGAAAAGATTCAATTCAGGATTCCTTATCATTCTGTCAGGAATATCCAATTTTTGAGAATTCATTCCGTCAATCATGGTTATCAAAAGTATATGCCATTTTATTTTTTAATTGAAACGTTTAACAATTGTTATAATGAAAAAAGTCCACTTTCAAACCAGTTAATGTTATTGACTTCAATGTCAGTTCTGATGTGATTAAAAAAAATTGAATGAATTGTTTAAATTTATGGATTAATCATTGTTGTTCCATATGATCTTGATACTGCAGTTTGACAATCACAGTGACTTGCTTCGAAATCGTTAGGATTGGCAATTGATTGTTGAATCGATGCAGTTTTTGAGTAATTTTAAATTTATAAATTAAAATTGTAAATTTTGAATGCTTTTTTGAATAAACCACCTTTGGCGAAGAAACGCTGTTTGGTGCCGTAATTAATAATAATAATATTATTATTATTGTTATTGACTTCAATGTCAGTTCTGATGTGATTAAAAAAAGATTGAATGAATTGTTTAAATTTATGGATTAATCATTGTTGTTCCATATGATCTTGATACTGCAGTTTGACAATCACACTGACTTGCTTCGAAATCCTTAGGATTGGCAATTGATTGTTGAATCGATGCAGTTTTTGAGTAATTTTAAATTTATAAATTAAAATTGTAAATTTTGAATGCTTTTTTGAATAAACCACCTTTGGCGAAGAAACGCTGTTTGGTGCCGTAATTAATAATAATAATATTATTATTATTATTATTATTAATATTATTTATATTATTATTATTATTATTATTATTTTTTTTTTTTTTTTTTGTCAGAATCACATTCTCAATATTATTTCTCGAACCACTGTTTTAATTGACAGTTCAAGCACTTTTTGAATAATATCATTTACATCAATAATCAATTTGGGAATATTTTGGCACAAATTCACAACAGCCATCACACATTTCCATCGATACATACATCAGATAAATTAAAATTCCGCAAAATGATTGGCAATTCTTTTATTCTGGCATTGATTTTCAGTCCTGCCATTTTTACTTTTCCGCTTTTTTCCAGGCGTTTTGAACCTAGAAGAACACGAAAAACCAGTTTTTAGAGCGTCGCAATGTGAGTGTGTGGTACCCTGTACGCAAAAATTTGTTAACACGATAGTTCATTCCTAACGAGCCCAAAAAATCTGATGATGCAGAATTGTTAGGATAGTTCAGGATAGAAACCAATAATTTTCAGCTATGGATGATGACCGCATAGTGGATCCGTCAAATGGAGATATATCCATTGTAAATGATGATTTTTGTATGGAAGATGTCCTTACAGCATTTTCGTCAAAGTAAACTCATATTTTTTTGCAAAAAAAATGTGGGTCTTTGGACATTAGAATATCGGTTCCATTGTTCGTTCGGTCCCCAGATGGGTTTTTTGGTGGAAAATGGCACTTTGGTATGGGTTGAGTACCCAAAATAGGTATTTTTTGGCGTTTCCTTCATAGGAAACACATATTTTTTTGCTAATAAAAGTCAGTGAAAAATTCATTAAATTGGATGTAATTGACAATTCGAAGGCATAAATTAACTTGGCCTTTTTTTGGTAATGTATTAAATTCTCGAAACTTAATGATCCTTCCTGTTGTTCCCATAAAGATATTAGCTTCAAATCAATTCTTTTCATATTGAATTTGAAATAATTTGTTATGCATACAAACATATTTCGTAAATGAGCGAAATATAAATTAAAAAAAAATTCGCTAAATAAAAACTTCTGTAAAGTAAAGTTGTGCCTAAAATTTTGTGATTTTGTTGAAGTGAAATTTGTGGTTATAATTTCAATGGCAATGCCACAAGTAAAACCGCATTGTGTTGTTGAGAACCAATTTAAAGGTGATAAATATGGGAATTTATTTTTGAATTGTACATTTTGCAATAATAAAATATTTGTTGAATGTATGCGAAATAGAGATAGCAAGGATATTATGGTGAAAGACCTTCTTGCTCTCTATGGAGTGATAATTAATTCTGGAGGTCAATTAAAATTGAACCCAAAAAGATTTGACAATTTCAAAAGTGCTTTTAGTGCTGATTTGCCATTTGCTGTCTCTTGTGAAGTTTGCTTGATGAAATTCAGAAAAACTAATTTGAACAATGACTTGATAATAGGAAATGAGTCGTCAATTCATAAGGAAACTCAGACATATGATACATTTTTTGACTTATCAGATGATAATGGTATTTGATATTTCTGATGTTATGAATAGATTTAATGCATTCAAGAAATCAGCAGATGAAACAATAAGTGCACATAAATTCGATATTGTTTTTGAAATAGAGAAGATTCATAATGAAATTGAAAATATTGAAAATATAATAGATATTCGCGTAATGATCCAATGGTGTTTTTCAAGTTCAATCCAATCCATCCGTAATTTTTATTTTTTTCAAGTAAATACAGTTAGAAAGACTAACAATGATTTTCCGCATGAAATGCATTACAATAATCAGAAGACATGCGAAAATAAAGATATTGCGAATCTTTTTGCTAATTTTTTTGCCTCTGCATATACTTTTTTGACATTTGTAACATTGGGAACTTTGAATCAATTTTTAATTTTTGTCATAATATTCCCAAATTGTGAATTGATGAAAGTGTTATTTTACAAAGTGCACTTGATTTACCAAATAATTTGATTTCTGATCCAGATCGATTGCATAATTTGTTTACATAAATGTATTGGTATTCTCATTGGGCCAATGACTGTTTTATTAAACAAATCACTTAAATTAGGGCATGTTCTGGATTTGTGGAAGTCATCGTTTGTAAAATTTTAGAAGTGTAGCCTTACAAAATGAAATTCCGAAATTTTTATATTCGATAATTGCAAAGCACTTGAATTTTCATATTAAAAACATAGTTGATCTAAGTCAACATGGCTTTGTGAAAGTAAGATCGACAATCACCAATTCAGCGTTAAATCAACGATTTTATCATTTGCAGATGATGTTAGACTTTCTCATCACATAAATTCAATTGATGACTGTCATACTCTTCAAGAGAGTTTAAATAGTGTTGTTAGTTTTTTTGAATTAAATCGAATATTTCTATTATTATCTAACGAAATATTTTCATTGAGAGTTTTATCCGTCCGTCCGAAAAAATGTGCCCGAAGAAAAAACGAACAATGTCGTGTCATGTCCGTCCATCCGTAATTTGGTTTCGGACATTTTCATGTGTGTGTTTTCGTCCATATTTTTGTTTCGGACATTATTGATTGTGTTTCGTCTGAGTGGGACGGACGAGCAAAAAATGAATTTTAAACGGACAGTCAGTGTCCGTTGACACCTTTACTGTGAACTGTGAGCGTTATCGCACCATGATCGATACTTTTTTGCCTTCAGAGCTCAAGAAAAATGATTTGGAGAGTACTGGTTCCAACAGGATGGCGCTATAGCCCATAAAGCTCGTTTAGGTATCGATTTATTGAAGGAAATGTTCCCAGGTCGTTTAGTGTCAAAAATCGGCGATTTTGATTGGCCACCGCGTTCGCCTGATTTGACTGCTCCAGACTTCTTTTTGTGGGGATATTTGAAGGGAAAGGTGTTATACCAGTCGTCTAAAGACTCTCAGAGACTTGAAAACTCGACGAGAAATCGCTTCCATATCGACCGAAACTTTGAAAAATGGTATGAAAAATGCTCAAAATCGTGCTCAATTTTGCATAAAAGAAAAAGGATTGGCGAGATATCATGTTCCTCACATGATGTAATCATTGTTAAATACTAACTAATAAAATCAGCCATACCAACAAATTCTGGTGTATTCTTACGAATTATTCACAAAAATAATAGGGAATTGAATTTGAACGACCCTGTATTTAGTTAAAATTTTATGGTGATGAATCATGGGCCCCGAAATATTCAGTTTTATATTAAGAGTTTATTTTAAATCAACTCTTTCCATTTTATGTTAATGGCTTCTGCAGTGATTTCATTGCAAATGTTATTCTCATTTCAAATTCATGCTTTGTTATTTAGCTGCTATCAGATCCGCACACGATAAACATCCCTTGTCTATCATTCAATAATACTCACATTCTATCTTCATCCATTTTAATTAAATTGTATTTTTGAGTATAAAAAAGATTGTTTCATTATACAGTCACATTATATAAATTTTTCTAGTATTGAATGTTTCGAGCATGTATATGCTTATAATATTTAATGATTTCTTTTTCATTATTCTCTTCCGAATCGTGATTAAATTCGTATAAATGTTTATTACTATAATGTGTTGATTTAATAAGACTGGAATATTGTTCAAAAATGAGAATCAGCATTAAAGAATTTGTGTAAAACTGTTATATCATCATCACCCATTGATATCAAAGTTGAAGACCTTTTTTTTGCACTTCACTTCCATTGAATAGAAAATTATTCGAAATTACTAAGTTTTTTGAACAAAAACCCGATCTCTTAATGTGTTTTTTTTTAAATGCCTTTTGTTTAAAAACTGAACACTTTTTTTTGCTTTTCAATTCCTTGAGACCGCTGGACTTCCTGGTCGTCAACATTATACTCCCCTAGAATTCTCGAGCCTGCGATGCTGCGAAGTTCTGTCAATAAGATTGCTATTGGAACACAAATTCGATTTACTTTTTCCTTGAATTTACACTGGGTTAATTGAATTGCTGTTTAAATATTAATAGTTAGGTGTTTATCAATTTATATTTCTGCACGTAATTGGTTCATCAAAAGATTGACATTTGCTACTCTTTAAAAGTTCAAAAACCATTCAATATGAAAATTTTCGCGAAAACTCATCATTTTCCTAAAATATTTAGAAGGTTCCAAATAATTGTCATCTTTTAAAAAAAATATTATTTCTCTTTTTTTATTTCGATAATTATAAATTTTCATAAAAATATTGAATCAACGATAATTTTGATAAGAATAATAGTTGTCTACATAACAACCATTTTCAATACTTTAAGTAGGTAATTGTAAAATCGATACTCACTGTCAAAATGATTTTTTTTTTTCATCAGAAAGTTATTATGAATTTTTTATATTATTTTAAATAACTCACATCATTTCATTGGTTTACATGTAGAAACACACCCAAGCACATATCTCACTTTTTCTCATTAACTAAACCATTTTGCTACCAATTTATAGAGATAGGAAAGTCATTTCAATAGTATTTCCAAATAGTAGTGGAAATATAAAAGAAAAATGTACGTATTATATGCTAACAATCAATAAACTTACGCAGCAATACTTTTTGATAGAGGCCAACGCTCCATTGAAGCTTGATATTTCATATTTTCAATTTGTTTTTTCAATGCGTCTCTGTCCATGGTTGCTGTTATACTAGATTCCAACGACAGGAAACAACAATATTACTATGAAAATTGTACGTGTGAGTGTCTGTAAACACGTATAAACACCCTTATGGGGTAGTTTTATATTATATATGATTTATAGACTCCGGGATATTCTTATCAGATGTAAATAATTGTAGTGGAGACGCCAAAAATATATTCGAGAAAAACAATTTTGGTAGCATGCCTTCTGACTTCCATTAAAAAGACGAACAAAAAGGTTGTTCAAAAAAAAAAAACAATTTTTTCCAAATAAGGTTTTTTTTTTTTGAAATATCTAAGTAAAATGTATACATTTCCTTATTAAACGATACATCGAACTAATTTCAATGGTAATGAAACGACTGCGCAAAATCAACATATAAATATCCCATCATGATATACAGTCTGTTTCTCATTAGATAAAGAAATATCTTTTACGCACACATATTGTGTATGGGAAAATCTATCAGTGTCAGTTCAAAATTGTCAACTATTTATTTTCCATATGGAAGAAGACGTTTTTTATTCACAAATTATTCAGAAATAACAGGAAAACTGATATTAAATATAATAAATTCCCCAATTCTACTAATTTATTAATTTTTATGACATAATAACAAAAATATATTTTTAGCATCACAAACCTTTCTTAATACGAAAGAGGAATTCATTATCTATATTTTTCGTGAGCATAGAAAAATAATTGTTTTTTCTTCATTTGTTTTACATATTATGTATTATTTATTATGTACCTTTTAGCATAAGCTGCATATCGTTGGAACATTATTTACATACAGCAAATAGTGTAAATGTTGTATAAACAAAGGAAATTTAATGTAACATAATTAGATTAGAAGTTCATTATAAAATTAGATTAAACATTTTCCTAATTATATTTCAACTTCTCACGGACAAAGTTAGAACTGTTGTAAATAAGTTGGAATTTGGTAAGAAAAAATGTATTGTACTATTACAAATAGTATTTAGGTAAATTTAAACAAATAAACATTCATTTTCTCGAAAACAAATCATTCTGCCTTGGTGATGAAAAAAATGGAATTCTACCTAATTGGATTTAATAAAAATACACTGCTTAGCGATTTCTCTTCAGACTCAGCTTACAACGTCATTTCAAACAGAAGAAGCTCTGTGAACATAATGAATCATTAGTCACATTGTTTAAAACCTATATATTCGAATGTTGAATATATTAAAATATATAATTAAGTGAATAGAGAATATAGTTTTTATTATTCGTTCATGCAATATTCTATAATATCAATTTTTAAAAAAAAGTCGCAACATTAATATCAGAGAAATAATTACATTTATTGATTAATTTGTACACAAAGTTTCGTAAGAAAAATGATTCATTCTGAATGTATATAACATTATCAAGTACGATTATGAAATGATTTGGTTATGATGTTTTGTGTATAATATTTTATGGGAATTAGCAGAATCACAATACTTATGTATATTGTATAATGTACGGAAATTTCTTTCAGACAAGTTTTCTCGCATAATAGATTCGTCTTCGTTGAAAATTGGCATCTCCAGATGATATATATTCTTATCTGGTGGTCTAAAATAGTATTCCAAGTTTGGTTCGAAATCAACTAAAACTCCAGATATTTCTCGTTTCACTTTATAAATTGTTTTCACTTTATCCACATCCAAAGTTTGAAGGTATTCATAGGCATTTTTTGTGGGCTCAAAGTTCAATTTCTTCAAGGCCTTCAAAAAATTGATGAGTTTTGTAAAATTTTAATAAAATATATTCATGCAATTTTAAAGATTTTGAACTTACTTTTTGAGTTACAATTGCTTTGGAATGAGGTGTCAGTTCCTTTGATTCATAATTGATATCTTTCAAATTATTTATTTTTACTATCGCGCTGGAAGCTGTATTTATTTCTGGAGTATGATATTTTTTTCTCGCTCCATAAGAAGAAATCTCACTACTGTTGGTTTTATTTTCAGAAAATCTTTTAAAATTCATAATAACATAATACGTGAAAATTGCACTCAAATTGTATCGTTTAAGTGTTTGTTGTTTGAATGAACTGTCAATAGAAAATGGCTGAGTACTTGATGCTGAATATGATATTGCTGAATATTTGGACATTTAAACACTTTAAATATTAATTTAATCTGAACTGAAAAATCAATGTGAATAATTATTCTAAATAATTTTATTGAATAAAAATAATTTAATAATAAAATAATCGCATTTCAAATAATTTAATTTTTCATTATCACAATGAAGTTAATACTATTTGCTGTAGAAATCGAACAAAGAAAAACAATCTTCTACTGTCACAGCAACGACATGGTGTAGCAGCCGTTTATGTTAATGGTAAAGTCAGGCGATAAAATCGAGGTACGCAGCATTACATAAGGATGCGACATTAACAGTGGTTTCAATATGATTCATTATTGTAAGTAGTTTGATTTTTCATTGAATAATTGATGATTGTGTTTCATTATATCATTTTGTTTTGTTCTTTCAGTCAATCTCGAAGTATTTGGTAGAGATTTGCCAGTTGCCTTTACTTAAAACTACCAACAGCAAGATGATTGCAATACAAACCGAATCGACAATGTGAAAAATAAGCTGAAAATAGAACGAAGTCCAAGAATAGTCAAATAAAGAATAAAATTCTAAATTTCATCAAGAAATACAATTAATTAAATCTGAATAGAACATATTCAAACTTGGTACAGTAACAACTGTCAGTTTGGATAATATATGATCGCAATAAATTTTACAAATTTTTTTTTTTTTACTTG
This sequence comes from Resseliella maxima, assembly GCA_029041755.1. NCBI lineage: Eukaryota > Metazoa > Arthropoda > Insecta > Diptera > Cecidomyiidae > Resseliella > Resseliella maxima. Next base: position 27,128 of record JAQOWM010000244.1, read on the forward strand.
TTTATTAAGAAATGTATTGGTGCTCTCATTGGGCCAATGACTGTTTTATTGAACAAATCACTTAAATTAGGGCATGTTCCGGATTTGTGGAAGTCATCATTTGTAAAACCAATATTTAAAAATGGTTCAAGGAACAATATTGAAAATTATAGAGGTGTAGCCTTACAAAATGTAATTCCGAAAATTTTGGATTCATTGGTTGCGAAACACTTAAATTTTCATATTAAAAACATAGTTGATCCAAGTCAGCATGGCTTTGTGAAAGGAAGATCTACAATCACCAATTTGGTAGAATTTACCTCGCAAACTTTGAATGAGTTGAGTCCTCATAATCAAACGGATGCAATTTATATTGATGTCGCTAAAGCATTCGATTCAGTTAATATCGATGTTTTAATATATAAGTTGCAAATTATGGGTTTGAATTGTCAACTTTTGAATTGGATTGCATCTTATATGAATGGTAGAAAACAAATTGTAAAGATTAATGACTGTGAATCTGATCCAATTGTTGTTACTTCAGGAACGGGTCAAGGTTATCCCATTGCTGCAACACTATTTATATTGTTTATCGCTGATCTTCCTAAATTCAGTGGAAAATCAACGATTTTATCATTTGCAGATGATGTTAGACTTTCTCATCACATAAATTCAATTGATGACTGTCATACTCTTCAAGAGAGTTTAAATAGTGTTGTTAGTTTTTTTGAATTAAATCTATTAAAATTGAATGTTAAAAAAACAAAAATGATAATATTTCATCGCTTTGGTAATGTGACTGATTTTAATTACAGTATTGGTGATTCTGTAATTGAAAGAGTTTATCAAATTAAGGATCTTGGTGTTATTTTGGACGAGAAACTTAATTTCAAAGCTCATATTGAATCCATGATAGCAAGAGCTAGATCAAGACTGGCTTGGATTAAGCGTTTTGCACGTGAATTTAATGACCCTTATACAATAAAAATATTATTTTTTAGTTTCGTTGTTCCTATTTTAGAATATGGATCTCAGGTATGGAATTCACACAATATAGGACAGTCGAAACGAATTGAATCTGTTCAAAAACAATTTTTGCTGTATGCTCTGAGAAGATTCAAATGGGGCGATGGATTTCATCTTCCGAAGTATGAACATAGATTGCTTCTACTACAAATGATTACTTTGGAAAATCGCAGAAGTGTTGCTCAAATAATGTTCATCCTGAAGCTGATCAAGGGTGAAATATGTTCAGAGTCTCTTTTGGAAAAGATACAATTTAGAATTCCATATCATTCTGTCAGAAATATTGAATTCTTGAGAATTCATCTTGTTAATCATAGCTATCAAAAGAATATGCCTTTGAATATTTCAATTAAGACATTCAACAAATATTATAATGAAAAATTGTTGAATGAATTTGTAATAGACTTTAATATCAGCTCGGAAGTAGTTAAGAAAAGATTGATTGAATTGTTTAAAAAACCAATGGATTAACCAACAATTGTTTGTTTCTTTTTGATTCATTTTGTAGTTCAGCAATCACAGAGACTTGCTCCGAAATCGTTAGGATTGGCAACGGATTGTTGATTCGATACAATTACTGAATCAACTATTTTATGTTAATTAATTGTAAATCTTTTAAAATAATTTAAATAAACCACCTTTGGCGAAGAAACGCTGTTTGGTGCAGTAATAATAGCAATAAATTTTGCAAACACAAAAAGTCTTCTAAAAACACCACTTTAATAGTTACAAAATAGGCTTTCTTTATTGTATTTTTTCTATTCCTCAACGTTGCTGGAGTACGTTCTGTCCAAATGTCAAATGTATTTAGGACATGTTAATTTGCAAGTAACCAAATCGATTTCATGAGTTTGAAAAACACATTCATATGTGGAAAAAAGCATTGTTTTAAATGTTTGTTAGCAAACAACTGATTTCCCCTGAATATCTCTGAAATGCGAAAAAGATGTTTTAAAATATAGTCATATATGATGTAGAAATATCGGCACTGAAGATTACCTGTGAATAAAATTGAACAACAAATTTTGCCACATGTAAATGCTAATTTTCAGACCAACACATAATTTTTCTTCATACAAAATGGCATAGTTATAATAATATCAAACAGAAAATGAACTATATTTTGATCTGCAATTGAAATTTGATAATAAATTTAATAATATTGTTTGAACACAAGTATGTATTATGACCCCGAAACCACAGTTCCATTTGCTTTCATTCGAAATATTTGTCGCTTTTTAAACACTTAATTTCAATGTGATATTTTATTTTGTTTTGTTTCGTTTTGTTCTCTCTTGGCTTGGTTGTTGTGTTCACAGTCTTGTTTCGCATGTTCATTTGTGTGAATGTTTACATCCGAATGTTGTATTTTTATTGCGATTATTTATAGTGAGCTGTACAGCTCACTATATACGTTTCACTTCCAATTCCAAGAAAATTCAACATAGCAATGGACATTTCGACGACAAAACAACATATACACATATTGTATTCCTAAATTATGAAATATTATTATGACTTGAATTATTTATTATATAAATTAATGACTTTTTATTGAAAATAAAAGAAGTGAGACATGTTATTATGCCAATTATTCAATTTTATAATTTTCATGATTTTGAATTTGGTGTTTCATTTTAATATTCTGGTTATATCAATCAGTTCTTGTCGTATGTTTTATTCTTAATGTGTATTAATAATTCGGACTAGATTAATCTAATATTAATATAATGTAGTATGATTTTTTTTACTTATGCTAAGTAAAATTTCAAACATTGAATATAAAAAATTTCAGGAAAATGTAGTACATATTGCCAATTATAATAATCTTCACCTGGCAATGATATCTGAATGTATCTAAATATTTCTTTACTCTTAATACAAAGAGAGAAAATGCGTCTTTCTTAAATTTAAATGTTTTTTTTGTAAGCGTACTTATAATGCGCACAATTTTTTGATGGTCTACGTTTGCAATTTCGTTCTGAATAATATGTTTTATCTTGTTGTATAATCGTTGTTTTTTTATTTTTATTTTCAATCGTTCCACTTTTAATGAATCAGTTCCCTAAAACGACTTCAATATTAAAGATTGTTGACGGAAGCTTTTATACATTCAGTAGTTTTTATAAATTCTTTTATTATGTATTCATGTAATCCTTATTCAGTTTATCTTTTTTTGAGCACCTTTTCAATTTTCTACGATTTCCAAAATGTATTATGTATGAGAAAGTGTAATTACTAACTTGTTTTATCAGTATTTCTAAAAATGGAATTGGAATTATAAAAAAATATGTAATGCTACATAGTACACATATTAATATTTTTAAAGAAGCACGTAAATGAAGTCTTGTTTATTACAATTTGATCGGAATAGTTGTTTTACTTGGTAATCTTGTAATTATTGTTATATTTTCTTGGGAAGTTAGACGATAATGCTACATTTGCATGTAATACTCATCAAGATCAAATAGATTTTTTGACAACTATTCAACTACTACACGTAACACAATTATTGGTTATGAGTGAAAAAAAACTAATTATCGTACTGTTACTATTGATAAATAATCGAAACATACTGGCAAAATACCAAATAAAATGAAAAAGAATTGTCGGAGAAAATGATGAGATAATAAAAATAGTACACTGTTTATTACAGATACAGAATGAGCGAAAATTTCATAATTGAAAAAATTATCTGTTCATGTTACTGAACAAAAATATTCGAAAATTTAATTATAAAATAGTTTGATATTTTTTTTCAAATTTTAAGTTGTTTTTGTTTTGTTTGTCTTAAAACTGACTTGTAATACACGATTGCCCAAAGTATAACCATTGAGTGATTGAATTGCAACAACTGCATCTTCATAATTAGTCATGGTTACAAAACCGAATCCCTTGCACTTATTTGACTGTAAGTCTCGGATGACCTGCATATAAATAGAATCCAAAACAAAATGAAAATAATGTTGATTTATTACTTTTATTAAAATATTAGTTTAAGATTATTTATTTTTCAATTTATATTATAAATATGGTACTTATATTTTTTACTCACTTTCACTGATTGTACAGCGCCAAATGGTCCAAATAATTGCCAAAGGACATTTTCCTCCGTTTCTGGAGCCAAATTGTAAACAAAAATACACCAACCCGAACCATTTATAGGATTAGTTGAAAGCATTGTATTTGCCAAAATATCGTTGGTCAGTGGGGAATATCTAGAAGATGCCAAACTGTATCTGATAGTTGTTAATACTTGAGTAGACGATTCCTTTTTAATTATGCAATGTAAACTAAAAACCAAATTTAATTTACCTAAATCTACCAGTTGCATGATGAATAGGACCTGGAAATCCTCGTCGAGTTGTTTGTGGTGTCAAATATGCTGCTAATGGAGCCATTGTTTTATTACTGCTCGGATTATTCGCAAATTTAACTGTGATTGCTTCACTGGAGTTTTTTGGTATCGTTCCATTTAACTCTTTTATAGCTCGTTCTGCTTCACACCTTTGATCGAAACGTATAAATCCAACGCCTTTTGATAAGCCTAAAAAGGGCATTCGTTATAGGAGCTTTTATGTATATTCATGAAATTTTGTCTTTTATAATAGATTTGATCAATACTTTCAGCTAACATATACCGGTTTTGTTTGCGATTAGAAATTTCGAATTGTGTTCAATTTCTCTTCCGCACACTTATGAGACAGGAAGAATTATTACCGCAATGAAAAATAATTTTTATTCTCGTTTTAAGTTGTAATATTCCACACACAAGGACACTATGCATTTTTCTCTTAATGTAAAATTATCTTACAGAAGAATTGCTTGATTTTGATGTGTTAATAATTCGAAATCAGTTGAGGAATGAAATTGGTATTAAGAGATATTGAGATCATTGTCTCAAACATATTCATTTGTTGCAAAAGAATATTAAACAAACGACATGTTTTGGAACATGTGACGAATTCAGGACTAATTTTATAATACATAATATATAAATGTTCTCTTCTGACTTTGGAAAAAACGTATTTTGATGTAAATTCCAATCAAATACTTTTCCATATTTCTTTTCATGTTATTGAATATGCACATAAAAATGGAAATTATGGATTTTAAGGTTTTTTATTTGATTGATTGACAGCACAGACCAATCTTACCGGTTATATTGTCGCATAGAATACGTGATGTTATAATTCGGCCATATGGACTGAATAAAGATTCCAAATCAGGTTGTGACATATTTTTTGGCAACCCTGACACATACAAATTTGCGCCTTTAATTGACTCCGAACTTGGTCTTGCAAATGACACCTAAATGAAATTACCAAATTCATTTTTACATTAAAACACAAAAAATATAATATTTGAACAGTTGAGATTGAACAATGCCTGTAAAAATGGAAAAAATATAAGTGAAACATAAATATAGTTGCAAACAAAACTGAAACACGAAATAGTTGCAAATAAATATTAAACATAAAAATGTTGCAAATAAAATTGAAACACAATTCATATATGAATTCACATTACAACTCAGCTCTTGATTCAGTTTTGTTTGTAACTATATTTATGTTTCACTTATTTTTTTTTCAATTTTTACAGGCAATGTGAGATTTACAACGGTTAATTTGTAACTACTTTACTGAATCATGCTGAAAAAATGAAATGCTGAAATTTATACTGAATTGCAATTAAACGTAAACGAATTTTCTGCCAGTGTCTTTTTTCGAAATGAAAAAACGACATTCGAAGCAGACAACAACGAAAAAAAAATGAAAACAAAATGAAAACAAAAACACGAGTCTCATTTTTATGTTTCCAAAATTTTAAATAATTTTTTTCATTCTTCTCTTTTGATTCGGAATTGTTTTATCTATGCACTGAAAACGTGATGTAAAACATAACAATTTTGTATAAAAAATGAAAAAAAACTCGTTTTGTGCTTACAAAAATGTTATGGCATAAATGTTTGAACAGCATATTTCCAGAAATGAAATTCGTATATTTTCACACACTTAATCTTATGAAAGGGTTGTCTCTGCAGAGACATGCCACAGTTCGAAAGTAATAAGAGTAAAATTGCGTAGATATAATAAACTAGTAAAAATCTATTGAAAATTGCTTTAAAATACGAAAAGATTTAAGATTAATAGTTAACTTCAGATTTAAATATTGTCAACATTGTATAAGAAATTCGTCACATCATCAACCATATCAATATTCTAAAATAATTGTGTTTTCTTTTCTTTTAAGAGTTATCCATGAAGTATTTGGCAAAGATGTCGCCTTGCAAGCTAATTAAAAACTAAATGGAATCACCAACTTCATAAATGAAAAGCGTGAGAAAAAATAGAGCGACAACAAATAATCAATTGGGACGGAAACAAAGGAATGAACGACAATGACAATGACGTTGGCAGCAATGATAGTTTAGAATTGGCATGAAGGTAATTATTTCAAATAAATTATATTATTTATTCTCTCGATGAGGCGAAATTAGTGTGACGTTCTGTTGAATTCTTTTCTACTTTTAAAGAGGTAAAATTTGGGTAGATGATTGTCATCTTGTTGTGTTGTAAATTTTCAGAAAGAGCGAATCACAGTGGTGACGCAAAATTTTGTCACTTGGAGAACTACCTCTCTCCATTATTTCATTCGTCAAGGATAGCCAATTATTTCTTCTCGAACGAGACAATTATTGACGATTGAAATCATTATCATTAAATATATGACCAATATTCGTGAACTTGTTATCTATATTCAAGTAATATAACAAATCTAAATAAATCATCAACTGTGTTCTTCAATATCTACTGGTTTTGATAACAAAACAATTAAAAACAATTCAGATTTTAGAAAAGGTTCTATAATGTAACACAAAACAATTGGCCAAAATACAAACTGTCATTTAAATCAATTATTTAATAGAAAATAAATATTTCCCCTCTTTTTAATTCCAATTTCAAATATAAACGGTGATTTACCTTTATGGTTTTGTTTTGTAAGCGTAAACCATTAAGAGTGTTTATGGCTTTGTCTGCGTCTTCAGCACGTTGATAATTGACGAAACCATATCCCAAGCTTTGTCCTAAAAAAATGATATCTATCATTTCTACTTCAATGCAGAAATATACAAAATCTATTAACCAGTCACTTTATCTCGAATTAGTTTGCAACTTTCAACGTCACCGATGCTAGAGAATAAAGACCGTATTTCCTCTTGTGTCATAGTTTGTGGTAGATAATTGACGATCAAATTGGTTTTTGATTCGTCCTGACCGTTTCCACTTCCATTTTGTTGTCCGTCTAATGCCATTTTTTTACTTATTTTCTTCCTCTAATCATCAATTATATCTTAGTAAATTTTAATTCAATATATAATCCAGCAAATGGTTTTTAAATTAATTGTAGTATAAAAGTGATATATGTATTGAGATGCGCTTGTTTTTCCTAGAAAAATGAAAACGATAGGTTATACATAACTTGTCGAGAGGTTTAAGTAAGAAATATTTACTTGTTGTTTTATTCGTAGGAATATTGCTTTGTTTATCGAATCTGAAATAAATAATATTACATTCATAGTTACAGTATAATGCATATTACAATAAAAAAAAACGATTGAAATTACACATGCTACAATTAATCAAATACCTTAATATTATGCATTCAAAAAGTACATTTCGAAAAAATGAATGAAGCTAATTACTTATTTTGAAATAAATTTGTCATGCCATTTCTTTTAAATGATGGTCATGTCACATATAAAGAATAATATTATCACAATTATTATTATTATCATTACTATTATTTTTTTTTTTATTAGTATTTTTATTTCCCAATGTGAAACATAGTTCCGAAACATAAGGTATTATTATATATAACAAAAATAAGAATAAAAATTTGAAGAATACATTTCATATCAAATTTATTTTGCATTCTTGATATAATATTATTTCGTCATTGTCTTGACGATAATATTAATTTTATAAGCTTAAAATTTTGAATCAGGTATTACTAGTCTATTTCTTATCATATTCTCTGAGTTTTTGTGAAGTTTCCTGATATCAAAGAAGTTACCTGACTTATACTTGAAAAAAAAAAAATAGTAAAAAAAAACTAGTATTCTTTTGGAAATATTTCAACTTACATTTCATTCAAGAAAATTGTTTTTTTAACTAAAAAAAACTACAATTGAAAATTTGCTATGAAGATTTTGCAGATTAAGTTATCATTATATATAATATATCTTATTTCTTATACTTCGGTATTTTGATTATTCCTAGTTTTCTTGGAAGAATACTTGTTCTGCATTTTTTTACAAATAAAATTTTAGCGTGAAAAAAGCATTGAAACATTTTTTTTTTAAGTCAGTATCATGCCTAATTTGAAAATTTATAAAATAAATTCGACGATTTTATTTATGAAAAACAAAATAAAAAATGAAAAATCGACAGAACGAACAACTTCTAATAAAATGTGCATACAAATTTGTTGAATGTTAGATTTATGTGCTTTCCTGATTTGTTACTAATCTTTCACAATACGAATCTTCGATGGGGTTTTCCTTTATTTTTTTTTTCTTATTCGATTTCCAACATTTTGCACACTGTATGAGTATAAGTGTGAGTTTGCGTTGAGTTTAATTATGCTGGAGCAGTGAACTCAAAATGTTCTATATATAAATATAATATATATAGTTATATACATATATATTATATAGATATTCTTATATGATACTGGATGTGAGGAACCACCCAATTTGACGTTCAGAAAATCAAAAATGGAACCCTATTCTATTTGTGTTGTTGAAAAAAATGTGTTGAAATATTTTTCGAAAAAAATTACCTTCTGAATCTGCTAAATGGTTTATCATTAGGTTACCAAAAACTTTTTTACAATCCTCCCAGTAATCAGAAATATTAATAACACTTTCAATCTTTATGGAAAACAGGTCAAATTTGAAACTAATACAAATTGCAAAAGAATGCACACTAGTGATAATATATAAGTAGTTTATGGAATTAATATTTTGAATGAATTAAAGAAAACTCAATGTAGACATAATAATTCGTGTTGAAACTTTTTTCTTTCTCTTCATAAACTGACCGAATAATACTCTGTTAAATCTAGATTGTGATACTTCAATAATGATTTTCTTGCACAAATATTCTGTTTTCATTAAAATTTATTCTTAAAAATATAACATGTACGTATACTAGGAAATGAAACACAAGGAACCAAAAAATTAAAAAATTGGAGAAAGGAACAAAACGTATTTTCAGCTAAATGCAAGCTATATGGAAAACCGTCGTATCACACCGCTTGGAAATTTATACTAACAGCAAAAATTAAGAAACCTATGGACAAATTTGTTCACTGTGCAACATAAAAACGTACATATACAGAAGTATAACGCATTGCAGCACACCAATATGAAAGGAATTGTAAAGCGCACAGACTCGAATTCTCTCACACAATCCTGGACTCACCCACACAAAATTAGTAGCGTACATATACATTAATACATATCGCTTCCATTATTTAGCTTACATATTAACAAGCCGATGAAATGGGGATGATTCTAAATTATCCTTTCATATCTCCTCTTAACTGTGTGTCTCTTCTCCTGGAAATTCTATTCTCCTGGATATGTATTATATTTGTATGCTTTTTCGTGCCGTTTATATAAAATGCCGCTACGTTTAAACTTTTTTTTACGCAGATCTGGGATCTGAAAATTTTGAATCATGTTTTAATATGATTTAATAGTAATTTTTAATTTTTTGAATGAATGTCATTTTTTTAAAGATAAAATGAAATTGCACAATTAAACTATCCGAAAAAAATCCAAATATTCAAAAAGAAATTTCACTTAAAAATAGTCGATTGATGACTGGGCGTAAGTGTGTTGCCAGTACATTGAAAATTTTCGGAAAACTGTATATCAACGACATCGACGTAAAAAAGTGTTATGATAGCCGGTTTGGTTGTCTATATATCTATAACTACATAGTAATATATAATACTATACAATCAATATGATGGCTTTTGCATATAAACTGAATATATAATAATAATACTACGATACGTTTTTTTTAGGATCATCTAATAATAACTTAGATTATAGCGAAATATGAATTGTTTTAATAGAAATTGAACACAGTTCAAACTTCTTTCAATTTCAATATTTACTATGTATACATAAGATTTTCCCACTACATAAATTGAAAATTTTGAGTCTCGTGAATTCATTGTGCTTTTTTCAATTTTATGTCGAACCCTGTTGTCCATTGAATATGGAGTATAACGCATGTGCTGTATTGCACTAGGAAGTTCATTCTCTTCTATATATTTAACGGCCGCAATCAGTAAAAGCAGACACACAAGGGTGCGAGCAAGAACCGACCCTTGATTAAATAACATATACACGTTCATGAATGTTGCATACCTTGGTCAATACAAATGCAATTTAAATGTAGGAAATAGATTTGAAAAAAGGCCTTACATTCGTAAGATAAACTTTTTTTGTAAATTGAATCCATCGAAACATCCAGTATAGCGAGTTAGGCCGTAGGCTAAAAATCATAAAGCCACCTGTTTCTATCTGTTTCTTCGTAACACCCACAAATTTTTGAGATTTCATCATTTGTTTGAAATTTAGAATCTTCACAGGTCGTTGTACATTTTTGTGCATTATATTAATAACTTATCTGATAAAGTTTGAATAACGTCTCAAAATTCTGGTACTAAACCGACCAATTCCGAGGTCAGATTTGAATTTAGTGACCCTACATTCAGAAACAAAGTATAACTCACCAATACTAATTACTACAACTGATACACGCAAAAATCTTTTAATATGACAGATACATCTTTTAATGAGAAATGAAAGCGAAATGACAAGTTTTTACCATTGAAAAGATCTTGCACCGTAGATTAATAAAAAATGCTTGTAGTTAGACGATGAAATCGACAAAAGTCAAGAAAACAATAAGAACAAGCTTCCAAAAAAAATTTGGGCCAGTTTGGTATACGTAAATTTTTGTTTGCTATTGGGAGTATAAATACATAATGTCGCATTTTTTTCAAAATTTGAACGTTTATCGGGGAAAAAGTTGTACAATAGTGTTATTAAAAGTATTGTCCATCGGAAGCTTTGATCTTTTCCCATTTTTCTGGAGCATATAAATTTCGTCCTAAAAGACATTCGCCGGATTGGCGGCCAAGAACATACTAGAACTGACCACTGAACCGAACTGTTCATGTTCGTTCGAGTTCGTTCGAATTTTAACCAAACTAAACGAACATGAACACCTTTTTTTCTCTTTCGAATCACTTAAACCGATCTCGACGGAAATATGAACACAAAATATGAGAGAGAGAGGAGAGAGAGAGAGAGAGAAGGAGCAAGGTAGAAATGAAACTGAATGCTAGAATAAGACCGAATGCTCAGTTCACAGTGAGAATGAAAGTGTGAATGTAAACTAAAGCATATTATTATGTTCATGTTCATGTTAATCCAAATAATTTCATGAAAAAAATTCAATTCAAATTTGTCCGTTTAAAAAGAATTTCCATTTCACATTTAATTTTCTCATTGAAACATTTCAATGCAAGCGAGAACAGTGAAAAATCTAAATTCACAATTTTTTTGATGACAATTCAATTGGAATTGATGCTAATAATTTTATGATTTGAATTTTTTCATGTTTATTAAGCATTCACTTGCAGTGATGTTAAAATTCACTGTAGTAATGGAACAACAAATCTCATTCATCTCTTTTGACCGTTTCACTATCGCTACAAGGGAATATTCTATGAAACTATCGGAAAGCCGGTGGTTTGCAATCAAAAATTGTTTTTCAATATGCAAACTACACATCCACAGAAATGTGTCTGTCATTTGAACAACCCTACGTGTAGTTCATATTAATTCCAACGAAAATTGTAACTTTTAATGGTTGGTATTACACATGACAGATTGTTTTGCTCTAATATCAACTCGCCTGAGCACGCAATCGAAATGTCACATTTACAACCAAATACGCAAATACATTGGTATTAATGCATACAAATCTGCCATGCACAGAATTCCAAATTTTCGTTGGAAATACAATAGTCCCTCAGAAATTAGAAGTCTCTGAAAGATTGTCTTCTAAATTCGGAGTCTTTTCTTTTTTTTTTTAATTTACGCTTAACAAAGCAGGTAAAAACACTCAACGCTGCAATGTTGGCGCTCAAAATGGTTAAAATGAGTCTAGTATCATTTGAAATCTGTAGCAAGTGCGAAAATGCATTCGCAGTTGAATTAGCTCGTCAGTGTCGTATCTTACTCGTTCAGTACATTTTTACTTTTACAAAAATTACATATTACATAATTTACTATTATCTGAAACTAGCAACTCATATTACAATAACGTAATCAGTGAAACATTAAATCTTTTATCAGCGGTCGCTCCATACGCCAACTTGCATTTGGAAGAAATCGAGGAATGGAATGAAGACATTTCTCAAGAGGATTCAAGTGATGTTGCGCCAGAGTCTGAATATAGTTGCAAGAACACACCCAACGGACTACGTAAGTAACGACTTACACGCTTCCACGTCCGATGTGATGAGCCGAACGATGATGAGATCAAGAACAGAGTATCAAATTCGACAGCTATTGTAAGCCTTAATAATTTGATAAAGCATTTTAAAAATTTGATAACAATTCTTGCTGATATCGATAATGATCATGTAAAGCCACAAAATCTCAAACAAAACTCAAAAACTTTTTAAAAACAATAACAGATTCTAATTTTTTTTAAAAATAAAACCCGAAACATACTTTACTTGAAAATAAAAAACATTCACTCAATTTTGCTCAATTTATGGACAAATTTTACCTCCGAAATTAGAAGATTTCAGAAATTAGAAGTGCCCAAAATACAACACCTTCTAATTTCTGAGGGACTACTTTATGACATTTTAAATCAAATGCTGGAATATTCGCTGTCAAATTACTCTGGGTGCACACCATAGGCTTTCCGACAGTTTTATACAACATTTCCTGCAGCGATAATTAGGCAGTCGAAAACGATGAATGATATTTGTCTTTTCATTGCTAATGCGAAATATAACATTGCTCCAAGAAAATTATCGTTCATCGTTGTTTCTGTAAAACATTTCAACAAAACAATGCAATTGAGAAAACAAAAAACACATTTCATTGAAGTAGTCTCAAAAACTTTAAACATGTTAAATTTCATTTTATACAAAACATTCAATAGAAATTTTGAACTTTGACGAATGGATTGCGTAAATTCTACAAAGAGAAAAATAGCTATTAATCTGATATCAACTTTGGATGCGAAGGACTTAAATTTTTTTAAATTGAAATGATCTCCAAAAATATTGACTTGATCTCTAAACATATGGAACGATAACCTGGGTCGAAAATAGAGTAGATGGCATGCGCCTAGCGGGGGAACTTTGAGACAAAGGATAAATCAGTAAGTGATCATTAGACAAAATTGGAGATCGAGTCAATATTATTGGAGATCGTATCAAAATAAAAAAATACGACGAGTAAATAGGAGAATGCCGTTTCTATTATCATATATATTTCAAATAAATAATATTGAACAGTTCATTTTGAACGGAACCGATTGTAGTATTGGCAACGATGAATATTCTTAGAGTGAAAAATATTTGTTATGCCCTCTACGCCATGAAGTTGTAGTACGCGTGTTGAATGGATACTGCCGAGGTATTTGTTTGTGTTGGTAACTGTGTTCACGTTTAATGTGTGCAGTGACAGTTTCAAGCGCTTACGTGCTAGAGGACATCTTACAAATCTTGTGAATCTTACTAATCACATGAACACAGGCGTACGCTGTTATGCGAAAAGATAACAAAAGAGAATCAAAAACAATAATCGAACATCTCTGTGTGAGTATTTTGTATATACAACAATTCACTCTTCACTGTAAAATGTATATACTTGTATTATTAGTTTACGTAACGGACCGATTTGGCGTTCATACACTAGTCAATTTTGGAAATCATGAATTCATACGAATCTGCGAATCATTACGAATCCGAGAATCTATAAGAATCATGCAAATCAATCTTCTAAACGTGAATTGATTCTCGTGTGTCTACCCCCTAGTCAGTTATAACTTCAACGTAAGGACAATTTAATGTAATGTCTTTCTTTAATTTGCCAGCAAAATTTTTCAGTTGTATATTTTGAAGGTTTGGTTCAACAAACACATTTTTGTTCAGTTTTTTTTCACGACTTCGTATGCTGGCGCATATAGTGGAATTTTGCACGTAATATTTGTTTGTCGACGATTTCTAAGCAATTCCAATTTGTGTGCTACAACTATGGCGTTTTGTTTACAGTTTTCAATCTCTTCGATAATTTCATTTCTCGTTGGTAAAGTGATATTTTGTTTTGACGATACGTCGATTGAAGTTTGAACATTTTGACCAAGTCTGGGATAGACGAAATGTGATGAGGTGCTATAGATAATTTCATTTTGAAGTTGTATTTTGTATATTCTTGATATTGCTTCCTTAACCGTACAATTTGTAACAGTAGAAAACGTAGACGTTTAAAAAGGTATGGTAGAAAAAAATCGGAGCGATTGTTGTTTTTCAAATATAACATGCATAAAACTGAGCTGTGCGCGTTCAGTTCTAAACAGGCATAGCAATTTGATGTTAAAATATTTTCTTTTATATGGTGTGTGCAAAAAAAATGTCGATTTACGGTTAAAAAGAAAATTTTATTTCATAACTAAATGAATGAGTACATTAACCATTATATTCCCCGTCGCTAGCTATGACTTCGCGCCAACTTTCAGGAAGTTGATGGATTCCGCGTTTAAATAATTCCTTATCTTTTGAAGCTATCCAGTCAGCGACCCATTTTTGTATTTCTTCAAAGTTTTTAAAGCGTACATCGGTCAGGTCAATTTGCATCGATCGAAACAAATAGTAGTCCGAAGGAGCAAGGTCTGGAGAGTACGGGGGTTGATCAAACTGATCCTAGTCGAAGTCTTTTTTCTTTTTTTTTACGATGTTCGCACGATGTGGCTTGGCATTGTCATCGTGAAAAAAAAATTTGTCTTGTTTAGTCGCTATTCGTGTATGTTTCACCATTGCTTGCTCCATTTTGATCAATTGTTGTTCGTAGCACTTACCATCAAACGTTTGGTCAGGTTTCAGCAGCTCATAATACACGACACCTTCTTGATCCCACCAAATTCACAGCCTAACCTTCTGGCAATGAATGTCCCGTTTCGACTGCGAAGGTACTGGTTGGCCTGGATCAACATACGCTGCTTTACGCTTGGGATTGTCGTAATAGATCCAATTCACTTGCCAGTAACAATTTGACTCAAAAAACTACGTTTTTTGTGCTCAGCAAGGTGTTTTTTGCGTGTTTCGATTCTTGCTCTGAGTTGATTTTCGTTCAATTGATGTGGCACCCATTTTCCCAGCTTTCGAATTTTTCCCATTGCATGCAAATGTCTAGAAATAGTTGCTTGATCAACCTTCAACTCCATTGCAAGTTCTTTTTGCGTTTGACAAGGATTTTCATCCAATAATGCTTGCAAATCCGCATCTTCAATTTTTTTTGGAAGACCTGGCCGTTCTTTGTCTTTCAAGTCAAAATCACCACTTTTGAATCTCGCAAACCATCGTTCACAAGTTTTTTGAGTTGAAGCATGTTCACCGTAGGTTGCTACTAACAAACGATAACTTTCAGCAGCGGTTTTCTTCAAATGAAAGAAGGTTATTAAGCAAAACCACTTTTTCAGGCACGAATTTCGATATTTTTGAAGCAAAAAAAATCTTTGTTGTTTAAACTTCAGCAAAATGACATATACTGAAATTTATAGCGAAATGACAGACAAAAAAAAAAGAAAATTGCATCAGTGTGCTCCGATGTATAGTCGGTGACAAAAATATGTTCCTGTTTCTATCTCTTTCATCCATACGCTTGTCTTACCATTGCAATGCTCAGTGTGAGATAAATTGTGCGCAATATTTTTGTATTGTGTATAAATATACATAATATAATATCAAATGATGCCCTACTACATTCACATGCTTACAAAACATTGTGATCGCTACATTATGTTACGATAATTCTTCTTTGTGTTGGTTATATTCAATAAATGATGTTAGATATGACCAGAAAAGGATCGATCAATCAATCCCTCTCTGTCGATCTTATTACTAAGCTATTGCAGAATATTGGCAATGTTATCATGCATACAGTTTTGCAATGGAAACTCTGTCACTATATAACGGTAACATTTATGGTTTATGCAAGTCCCAAAACTCTGATTTCATTCCATTTTAGTACTCTTTGATGCATATAATAATACATTTGCTCTGATTTTTTTACATTTTATTTATCATGGATTGTTTTACACGACATTTCGTGTCGGTCATTACCGACAAAAAAACTCTAAGATGTCCAAAAAGGACGCATAATTTCATTACGATATGAGAGTAATAATAATTTTGAAACCATTGCACGAATGACCGGAACTTCAGAGTATGTATTCTGATCGATTCGTTTATAAAATAAGAGTAAGTTTCACTCTACTTGAAAATAGTTAAACAAGAGTATGTATTTTGTATGTTTGGCGTACTTATAAAAACGAGTATGTTTCTTCGATTTGTGAATTAATTTTTTTTTGTAACAAGCATCCATAACCGATAACAAGAAATATTCGTTGTCGTGAGTCCGTTAAATACAACGAACAAATACATCCAATGGCTTTCCATTGTTTTCATACAACATTCTATTGTGAGTAATCGAAAATCGTTGAAGATCGAAAAAAACCTAAAATTTTTTTTTTTCAATTCTGGTGAAGGATTTTACATGTCATTTCATCTGGTATGTTCGTTTTGATAAAATGCGCATTTTTTTCACTCAAATCACTGTTGGTAAATTGCGATCATAGAATTGACAATACATACAAACACATTTCACAAATATACAAGTTCTCGTTTGTATTGTGAATGGTCCACAGATCAGCTGTCAGTGTATTTGCATGTTGTAGTATTGTATCTCGATTAATCACAAAAAGTGTATAATGCCCATAATTTCATTCAAATGTAAGAATGAGATAGAAACAGGAACATATTTTTGACACAGATAATACAAATCGCTAGTTACGCCATCTGTTATCTAAATCGAAATTTTTTTTGCACACACCCTATAGATTATATTGTTTAAATAACATTATAAACTGTCGCCATACACGTATAATAAATATTGAAAAGCATATTTTTCTTACTCGTTCTAATGGGTGAACATTTCGGTCCAAAAAAGAGTCAATTGTATTGCGCATTATGTTCAGAAAAACAATTGTTGCTTCACATTCGTTTACTTGTTTAGCTAAAAGATTGATTATTCTTGGATGACACATTCTAAGAACGGATTGAAAGTTTTGTTGGTCGATTGGATTGAGTACAGTAGCCGTCAATTGATGTTCGCCTTTTGAAAAAATATGTAATAATAAATTTAAATGATTCCAATTTGTATAATATCTTCCAAAAGGAAGTTTTCTTTCATTTCCAATAGTGCGCAAGAAAAAATTCCTCAGCTTTGTTCCGATGTGAACAATGTCTTGTACATAAAATGGACCTGTTGATTCGTTACAAGCAAACCAGCTAATATTTTTTTCATGTCTAGCATTAAGCTGTGATAATTCACGCATAGCACTGTTATATCTTGGATCGGAATCGGATGATTTCACTTGAAAACACTTTAATACCAATTTTTGATAATTCATTTTCAATATGCTGCCAACGTTTAGAAACATCACTAGCTGTAAATCGATTATCTGACCCATAAGCTAAAAAACAAAATGGATTAGCAACTTTAACTGGTTGAGCATAATTATATTTAAAAATTTGAAACATTATTTTCGACCAAAAAGTGACGTAAAATCTCTTCTGCTGTTCTAGCTGGAAAGAAATACGGAATTGACATTCCTGTTTCTTTGTTCATTGGTAAGGTAAAACCAATTACAATTTGTTATCGGATCGTACTGCACACTGCCTACTATTCGTGTTGCATCCTCTGAAAGTACTACCGCTAATGGTAAATTTCGCTCTTTTAAATAAAGTAGCAGCTCTTCGCTTCTTAATACCAGAAATCATTCTGTAATATGCAGCGTACCATCTGATGTCATGTCCATAGCGATAGCCGCCCTTTTTGCGCTTTGAATTTTCATTTGCAGTCGATATCAATTTCTCAAGAAGAAAATGTGTTTGACTAACGGCTGGACGATTTTCAATCACTCGTTTTAAAGTTGCTTCAATATCTGATGAATGAACTTTTTTTTTAATTGATTATATTATATTAATGAAAATGCAATAAATGACAAATATATCTATTTTTGTAATATTTTCATTGAATACATGACAAATCAGCCATTTTTGATAGTATTGTCAATTCTTAAAAAGTAGTACCAAATTTCACTTGTGAAGTAATACCTCAAAAAAATAGTAATATATATTACTTTTTCGAAGTGGTTTCCCCTTGCAAATTTCAATACATTCTGTAAATTAGTTCGTGTTTGACAGCGTTAGAAAGCAAACAACTTTGTTTTTTTTTTTCATTATGGAAAAAAGTGAATTCCGTGTTGTGTTAAACATATTTTTTGAAAGCTAAAACCCCGAAAAGCTTGATATGGGGATCTGCTTCATCAGACAATATGGTTAAATACTGGATCGCAGAATTTAAACGTGGTCGTACAAGTGATGAAAATCGCTCCGGTCGTCCAATTGAGGCAACAACACCAGAAATCATTGGAAAAATACATATGATATTGGACGACCCGAAACTGAAATGAACCATCTCACACATCAAACATTGCAAAGGCAAAAAAAACATGAACTGGGGTACGAATCGCTTTCCCACCTACCGTATTCTCCAGATCTGGCCCCTAGCGACTATTACCTGTTTCCGAACCTCAAAAGATGGCTGTCTGGTAAGCGTTTTGGATCAAATGAAGAGATCTGATTGCTATTTTCACCAGCACGACAAATCGTACTATTTGGAAGGCATAAAGATGTTAGAAAATCTTTGGACTCGGTGTATCGAGGAGATTATGTTGAAGAATAAAATCGAATTTTGCCAGAAAAATGTATTTTCATTGTTAGGTAGCTTACTTTTTGAACAGCCTAGTACATGTATATTTGATTTGAATGCTGCTGTTTTCATACATATTTGACATGAAAATAAGAATAATTCGAAAGAATTTTTTATTTATTTGATGTTTGGTTTATTAACTTAATAATTCCTAATTACTTCTTATGAATGGTATCCGACAATTTTATTTATTTTCTCAAAAGCGTGTAAACATTAATTAAATTGATCGACGGGCAGACAAACGGACGTTTTTTGACGTTTTGGTGGTGGATTAGTTGCTCTTTCAAGCCGACCAGTTAGCTTTTTTCCACGTGACTTATGAATTTTGTCAGATTTTTTAAAAGGAAACAGCAAAGCGTTAGAAATCAATTGTTTTATTCACGGATGGGCAAACAAGTTTACATACTGTTCGTTTATTTTTGTGCTCTGTTCAGCGTTTTGCAATTTTTTTCTTCCCTCTTTCTCCTTCTTCTTTTTCTTCTTCTTCTTTTTAAGGTTATCATCGCTTAATAGGCTCATTGTTTTCAATCATTTCATCCAAAATACCATGGTATTTACGTATGTGTCCGTATGGATGGACGGTTTGACTTACAGTTGAAATTCTTCTTTATTCTTTCCTTTAATGATTTGTTTTGCATTTGAAATGATATCTATCCTAAGAAAATATATTCATGAAATTCAATTTTTAACAAACAAACAAATTCATTACCAATCTACGATAACCCAAAAAAACAGGAAAAACAAATCAAAGAGAATGTGACGAATTTTTTTTTGTCATGTTTCAAATCAAATCATTCGAGTGTTGCACATTGAAATAAAGAATAAGAGATCAATATATCCACAAGTGGTATTTCCGAAGAAAGCAAGAAAGGGATCACAATGAAGGTTATGTTTCTGTCAAAGCATTCACATCTATCGTTCTATAATTTCAATTTTTTTCTTGAAATTAAAATATTTCTAAATATTTTTAAATTTCCAAAAGTAGTTTTATTGTGAATTTTGTATTAAAATTTTGTGATTTTGTTGAAGTTTTTTTAAATAATTCTTCAAATTTCATTTAAATTGATTTTATTCATTTGCAAGAATTTGTTGTTGTAATCTCAATAGAAATGTCACAAGTAAAACCGCATTGTTGTGTAGAGAACCAATGTAAAGGTGATAAATATGGGAATTTATTTTTGAATTGTACATTTTGCAATAATAAAATATTTGTAGAATGTATGCGAAATAGAGATAGCAAGGATATTATGGTGAAAGACCTTCTTGCTCTATATGGAGTGATAATTAATTCTGGAGGTCAATTAAAAATGAATCCAAAAAGATTTGACAATTTCAAAAGTGCTTTTAGTGCTGTGCCATTTGCTGTCTCTTGTGAAATTTGCTTGATGAAATTTAGAAGAACTGATTTGAACAATGACTTGATAATAGAAAGTAAGTCGTCAATTCATAAGGAAACTCAGACAGATGATATATTTTTTGACTTATCAGATGATAATGGTGAAATTGATATTTCTGATGTTATGAATGCATTCAAGAAATCAGCAGTTGAAACAATAAGTGCACAAAAATTTGATATTGTTATTGAAATAGAAAAGATTCATAATGAAATTGCTGAATTGAAACAGTGTATAAATGCTAAGCTGGAACAACCCTACACGTCGAGTAGTGAGAATTCAGTACAACCGGAATTAGCTAAAAAACCTGTTATCTCTGCATCAAATGGAGTTTTTTCTTTACATATCTCAAAGTTTTCGAATCATTTCAAGCCTGATGATATAGTATTAATGATTTCTGAAAAATCTAATATTAGCCCTGATTCTTATAAGGTTGATTTTGCGAGCAAACGTAAAAATAAGAGAAACAAATTTATAAGTTTCAAAGTTTCAACATTGAAGAAGGAGATTTGTGAATTGTTATCTGATTTTTCGGTTTGGTATCCAAGTTATCGGTTGAAACCATTTGAACAAAAGGATAACAAAACGAGTACAAAATTGGTATTTGATGACAAAGTTGCTGAGAGTGAGCCAATGAACAAAAAATCAATTAAAAATTCATCAAGTGTTCGCAATCAGATTCCATCTATTAAGAAAAATCAAAGTCATCATATAATTAAAGTAACTTCCAATAAATGTCAAAATAAAATTAATGTTTCAAGAGAGAATAATGATCATAATTTGAACCAAGTTAATAATAATAATAATGATCATAAACATTATTATCAGCAGAAAAATAAATTACAAGAACGACAACAGTCTTATCAAAATCAGCATAATCAACATAGACCTTATTGGAATAGTCCTTCTTTTTGGAATCAGACATATCCAGTCCCGTACACGAACCCAACATCATACCATCAATTCATAGATCCTGCACGTATTCATCAAAATGTTACACCATTTCAAATGTACCAGCCCATTTATCGTTATTGAATATACATAACAATGATATGGGGGTGTCGGGCTATATTTACTCGTGCAATATTAATGGTTTAAAAACTAAATTTCCTGAATTTTTATCAAATGTTTTAATTAATGAATTTAAAGTTTATATGTTGTGTGAAACACATTTAGATTCCACCATGAATAGCAATGAAATTTTTCCCATTGATTTTGATGTTTTTCGTTGTGATCGATCAATTCAAACTGAGAAGGATCAAATAACCAAAAAGACTCATGGAGGTGGCGTATTAATTGCTACTAATAAATCATTGAATGGTCAGTTAATTTTTGATGGCGATTTTTATGGTGCAGAGATTATATGTGTTGGCATTAGTATTGATTACCGAAAGTTTTATTTGATTGAATTGTATATTAGACCAAATTCACCATTTAAGATTTTTGAGAACATTGTTACTGCAATTGAATTTTTGATTACGAAATCAGTCCAAAAAGATGTAATCATTGTGTCCGGTGATTTTAATTTGTCTAATTTGTTATGGATATCTGATGACATTGATGATCCAAATGTTTCATATCCTATTAATGCATGTTCAAGGAAGGAATTGTTCATTTTGGATTCTTTCCATGGATTTGGTTTGTCACAAATTAATAGAACTTCGAATAATAATGGAAAAATGTTGGATTTGATCTGGACGAATGACCCAGACCTGTTATATTGTTTAAATAGTGATATTTTTTTGGTGAAATCTGAAGTGCATCATAGATCCATTGAAATTGTGGTTTCTGGATGTGAGAATAATGTGAGAAATTCCAATTTTAGTTTCAATTATGATTTTAGAAATGCCAATTATAATGATTTGAATGATCATTTTAAAAATGTAGATTGGAATTTGATATTATCAAAGGACTCACTTGAAGACAATTTAACACTGTTTTATTCGAGTGTTTATGATGCAATTGATTTACACGTTGTCTTGAAGAAGAGAATTAATTCATCTCATCCAAAATGGTTTGATTCAAAAATGATTAATTTAAAAAATAGATTGAACAAACTTCGCAAAAAAAGACATAATTCATTGGATCATGACTTGAATTTCAGAAATAGTCGCACTGAATATAATAGATATTCGCGTATTGCTTATAATAATTATAAGGTTAAAATGGAGAAATTGATTGTTAATGATCCAATGGAGTTTTTCAAATTTGTAAATACAGTCCGAAAAACTAACAATGATTTTCCGCATGAAATGCATTACAATAATCAGAAGACGTGCGAAAATAAAGATATTGCGAATCTTTTTGCTAATTTTTTTGCCTCTGCATATACTCAGCACAATCAATTGTTAATTTTTGTCATAATATTCCCAAATTGTGTTTTGATGAAAGTGTTATTTTACAAAGTGTACTTGATTTACCAAATAATTTGATCTCTGGTCCAGATCGATTGCCTAATTTGTTTATTAAGAAATGTATTGGTGCTCTCATTGGGCCAATGACTGTTTTATTGAACAAATCACTTAAATTAGGGCATGTTCCGGATTTGTGGAAGTCATCATTTGTAAAACCAATATTTAAAAATGGTTCAAGGAACAATATTGAAAATTATAGAGGTGTAGCCTTACAAAATGTAATTCCGAAAATGTTGGATTCATTGGTTGCAAAACACTTGAATTTTCATATTAAAAACATAGTTGATCCAAGTCAGCACGGCTTTGTGAAAGGAAGATCTACAATCACCAATTTGGTAGAATTTACCTCGCAAACTTTGAATGAGTTGAGTCCTCATAATCAAACGGATGCAATTTATATTGATGTCGCTAAAGCATTCGATTCAGTTAATATCGATGTTTAAATATATAAGTTGCAAATTATGGGTTTGAATTGTCAACTTTTGAATTGGATTGCTTCTTATATGAATGGTAGAAAACAAATTGTAAAGATTAATGACTGTGAATCTGATCCAATTGTTGTTACTTCAGGAACGGGTCAAGGTTATCCCATTGCTGCAACACTATTTATATTGTTTATCGCTGATCTTCCCAAATTCAGCGGTAAATCAACGATTTTATCATTTGCAGATGATGTTAGACTTTCTCATCACATAAATTCAATTGATGACTGTCATACTCTTCAAGAGAGTTTAAATAGTGTTGTTAGTTTTTTTGAATTAAATCTATTAAAATTGAATGTTAAAAAAACAAAAATGATAATATTTCATCGCTTTGGTAATGTGACTGATTTTAATTACAGTATTGGTGATTCTGTAATTGAAAGAGTTTATCAAATTAAGGATCTTGGTGTTATTTTGGACGAGAAACTTAATTTCAAAGCTCATATTGAATCCATGATAGCAAGAGCTAGATCCAGACTGGCTTGGATCAAGCGTTTTGCACGTGAATTTAATGACCCTTATACAATAAAAATATTATTTTTTAGTTTCGTTGTTCCTATTTTAGAATATGGATCTCAGGTATGGAATTCACACAATATAGGACAGTCGAAAAAAATTGAATCTGTTCAAAAACAATTTTTGCTGTATGCTTTGAGAAGATTTAGATGGGGCGATGGATTTCATCTTCCGAAGTATGAACATAGATTGCTTCTACTACAAATGATTACTTTGGAAAATCGCAGAAGTGTTGCTCAAATAATGTTCATCCTGAAGCTGATCAAGGGTGAAATATGTTCAGAGTCTCTTTTGGAAAAGATACAGTTTAGAATTCCATATCATTCTGTCAGAAATATTGAATTCTTGAGAATTCATGTTGTAGGTAGTAGCCATTGAAATATATAAATCAATCGAATAGTAAGCCTTGATACTATGTAAATCAGTCTTATAATAAAGCGAAATCAATAAACAGCTCTTTTGAGATTTTACATGGGGGCTCAACTATTTTTTAAAAAAAAACCCTACAAAATTTAAGATTTAAAAGAAAAAGAAATCAAAAGAAAAACTCAACGAAATTTAAAAAAAAGAAATTAAAAGAAGAAAGAATAAAAAATTAAAAAAGAAAAATTGAAGAAAAATTTACAATGCAAAACGATTCACAAGACGATACGGAATACAACGAATTTCCAAATAATCCTACAACGACCTCCTTTACTGACAAAAAAGATGTAACACAAATGTTAGCTGAAACATTACAATTGCATGTCATATGGAAATGACGCCTGAAAATTTGACACTAAAAAAATTCACTGAAAAATCCGAAGCAACAAATGTAAACTTACATTCGAAAATGGAAACAGAAAATCAATCAAAGAAAATTGCTCTTTCATTAAATACATTAAACGAGATGAAAACTGATGAATTACAACAAGAAATTGAACATCTTGGACGAATCAATTACATTAGCCAAACAGAGATAGATACCATTGATCTATCACACATAACCAACCCAACAATACGTGAAAAATTGGAAAACATCATCAGATATTACGAACCAAAACCAGAAACAAAATGTCCAATTGAAATGGAAATATTTTTAAAAGATGAAACACCAATCGCAGCTAAACCAAAACGATTATCTCCTTATGAGAAAACTGAATTGAACAAACAAATTGAAAATTGACTGAAAGATGACATTATCCAACCAAGCTTTTCTGATTTTGCGTCTAATATTGTCATCGTTCCTAAAAAAGATAATACAAAAAGAGTGTGCATTGACTACCAACCAATCAACAAAAAAATCATCCGCGATCGATTCCCAATTCCTAATTTAGAAGACCAATTAGATCAGCTTCAAAGGGGAACCATATTCTCACACATTGACTTGAAAAATGGTTATTTTCATGTACCAATAAAAGAAAATAGTTGGAAGTATACAGCATTTATTACACCTATGGGACAGTACGAGTTCAAACGTGTACCATTTGGGCTTTCAATAAGTCCAACGATTTTTTGCCGTTTTATTAACATTGTGTTTAGACCGTTAATCAACAAGGAAATAGTAGTCACCTACATGGATGATGTCACTATCATCGCAAACTCAGAAGAAGAAGCAATCGAAAAATTACAATTGGTGCTTAATTTAGCTGCAAAATACAATCTCCAAATCAACTGGAAAAAATGCGGATTTCTAAAAAAAAAAATTGAATTCTTGGGATACGAAATCGAAAACAAACAAATCAAAATGAGCAAATCAAAAACTAACGATGTGATGAAGTACAAACAACCAAAGAATATAAAGGCATTACAACGATTTTTGGGATTTACAAATTGTTTCAGTAAATTCATTGAAAACTATGCAATTCTGGCAAAACCTTTAAGTGATTTACTTCGCAATGAAGTTAAATATCGGTTTGGAGTCGAACAAGAAAACGCTTTTGAAATATTAAAGTCAAAAATAATCGAAAGACCTGTACTTATGATCTACGAACCAGCTACAGAAACCGAGCTACATACTGATGCATCAAAATTTGGAATATCAGCAATTTTGTTCCAAAGAAACAAACAAGACAACGAATTTCATCCTGTATTTTTCATCAGCAAAAAAACGACTCGTGAAGAAGAAAAATGGTTTAGCTACGAATTAGAGTTGTATGCGATTTATCATGCTGTTACAAAACTACGTCATTATTTAGCTGACATAGAATTCACTGTTGTAACTGATTGTTTAGCATTGAAAACTTGTATGGAAAAAAAAACCGTTCGAAAAGTGGCTGCTTGGATTTTAGAACTTCAAAGTTTCAATTTCAAAATTACTCATCGCTCTGGATCTAAAATGAAACATGTCGATGCTTTGAGTCGAATGTTTCTTTTGAAAACAACCAGCATCGCTCATCAATTAAAAATTGCCCAAGAATCAGATGAACACATCATTGCCATTAAAGATATATTAACAAAAAACCATTACAAAGACTACATCATACACAACGATTTACTTTGTCAATACGCCGATGCTACGTACCAAATTGTTGTTCCAGAAGGAATGCAAATGGAAATAATTAAGAGAGCACATCAAGAAGGCCACTTCAAAAATCAAAAGTTACAAGCAATTATCTCAAAAGAATTTTTCATCCCGAATTTATCAACAAAAATTGACACAATTGTCAATAACTGCATCGAGTGTATTTTGTGCAATAAAAAAACTGGAAAACAAGAAGGCTTACTGAATCCAATCAACAAAGAACCAGTACCCTTTGATACATTTCACATAGATCACTTGGGCCCAATGCCGTCAACGAATAAAAATTACAATCACATCTTAGCAATCTTTGACGCTTTCACTAAATTCATTTGGCTTTTTCCAGTAAAATCAACAACTACAGCTGAAACTACAGCAAAACTAAAAATTGTCACGAATACATTTGGCAACCCAAAACGAATTATTGTTGATAAAGGAACAGCATTCTCAGGAAACGACTTTAAAAATTTCTGCCAAGAAGAAGACATCAAACTATTATTTTCAACAACTGGTGTTCATAGAGGAAACGGCCAAATTGAGAGAATGCACCGAATTGTGATTTCGTCGTTAGCTAAGCTAACAATCGAAAATCCAGAGAAATGGTTCATTCACGTCGATCGAGTTCAGAGGTTTTTGAATGCTTCTCATCAGCGTTCAATCAACACAACACCATTCGAATTAATGTTTGGCACCAAAATGCGCAATAAGTATTCTGAAGTATTGAAAACCATTGAAAATGAAATACAAAATGAGTTCATGGAAAGCAGAGATGAATTGAGAATGAAAGCAAAAGATGAAATTATAAAAATAGCTGAGGAAAATCGAAAAACATTTAACAAAAAAAGAAAACCAGCACGAAAATTTTTTTTTTGACAGTTCAAGCTGTCAATACATACACACGTAATTTGAAACAGCATTAATTTTTGATTTTTAAGTAATTAATTGCGTTAATTTTTCAAAAAGTTTAATTTTTTTAGTAAGTTTAAAGACAGTTTCATAGGTGTGCATTGAAATTCATTCATTGAATATAGTCGTTTCATTAATATTATCAATTATTTGTGATTTCTTTACAAGTGTTAATATTTGTTGTTGTAAATATGTCTACAGAAGAAGTTCATTGCTGTGTTGAAAGTGGATGCAAGGGTTTGACATATGGTGGATTATCATTACTATGCAAATTTTGTAATAATAAAATTTATATTCAATGTATGAGGAGAAGAGATGAAAAAGTAAAATCTTTGCTTGAATATTTCAAAATTTTGCAAAAAACAGAGGATGGAACATGGAGAATTGCTATACCGTTTGATGAAAGTGATGTAAATTTCAAATTCTTCCGGTATATTTTCAATGTAAATTCACCTTTCGCTGTATCATGTGAAGTTTGTTCTTTTAAATTTAAATCCAGCATGAAAGATGATATTGCTTTGAATTCGGAACAATTTCATGAGTGTTCTAACAATATAAATACAAAAGGTATAAATGCTGAGATCAATGATGATAATGCTGTTAGTTTTGACAATCATGATTTGAGTAATGATTTGGACAGCATTGCTATTGATGATAATTTATTTGCTGATGCCATGAGCAGATTTAAAGTTTTAAAGGCTCAAAATAAAATACCAAATAAAGGTATTTATTCAATTCACTTGTCAAGATTTAAAAAAAATACAAGTATTGATGTTATAAAGAAGATCATTATGGATAAAACTAAATTACTGGCTGATTCATTCACAATTGAAATTTTGCCTTATAGTAAATTTAGTAAAAATGTCAATTTATTTATTTCATTCAAGATTTCAGTTTATACCGAGGAAAATTTTTTGACATTGATTAATCCAAAAATTTGGGAGCCAAATTATACTGCTGTTCCTTTTATTCTTAAAGAAGATAAAGAAACTATGAAAAATTCATCAAAAGTATCAAAAAATGTTAAAATAAGTGATGAATATGTGAACAAAAACAGAAGACGAAACATAAATAAGCAGAATGAAGATATTGAGAATAATAACAACAAAAACTGGAGTAAAAACACTAACAAAAGCAACAACAAAAAAATCAATAGGAACAACAATAGAAACAATAACAGAAACAATGGATTTAAAAATGATAACAACAATAATAATATTGGTCATAATAATTATAGGTTTTTTCATAAGAAACAGAATAATTTTAATAGAAAATTTAGTGTTCATCATACTAAGTTTGATTATAGTCATAATAATAATCGTTGGTTTCATCAACGTCGTTTTGATAACAATCAGCACAACGATAACCAATGGAATTGGCGACCATTTTTGCCCCAACAGTTTTTTAATCAAAATCTACAAAATACTAACTTTAATGGTTCTTCATTTTTACAACAACAGCAAAATCAACAGAATTCTATTGGAAATAATAATTGGAATGGTTATCCTTTTTGGAATCAAACGTATCCAGTTCCATACGTGAATCCAATGCAATATCATCATTTCATGAATTCGCCCCGCATTCATCAAAATGCTGTTCCATATCAGATGTTTTAATCTATACCAATGATGAGAGGATGGCAAATTATATTTACTCATGCAATGTAAATGGTTTGAAAACAAAAATTCCGGAATTTTTATCGAATATTTTGATTAATGAATTTAAAATATATATGTTATGTGAAACGCTTTTGGATTTCACCATAAATAGCAATGAAATCTTTCCTTATAAAAAAACACAAAAAAAAAAAAAAAAAAAAAAAAAAAAGAAAAAAAAAAAAAGAGAAGACTATGATGTTTTTCGTTGCGATCGATCGGATCTTACAGAAAGGGATCAAACCATTAAAAAGTCTCATGGAGGTGGTGTTTTGATTGCTACTCACAAATCATTGAATGGTCAGTTAATTTTTGATGGTGATTTGTATGGTGCTGAAGTTATTTGTGTTTGCATTAATATTAACTTCCGAAAGTTTTATTTGGTTGAATTATATTCTATATTAGATTCTAATTCTCCATTTAAGATTTTCGAAAATGTAGTTGTTGCTATTGAAACTTTAATAGCAAGATCAGTCCAAAAAGATTCAATTATTATATCAGGTGATTTCAATTTATCTGATTTGTTGTGGATCACGAGTGATGTTGATGGTCCGAATATTTCCTATCCCATCAATGCTTGTTCAAGGAAGGAATTATTTATTTTGGATTTTTTCCATGATGTTGGTTTATCACAGATTAATGGAACTTCAAATAATAATGGAAAAATGTTAGATTTGGTTTGGACAAATGACCCAGACTTGATATATTGCTTAAATAGCGATATTTTTTTGGTAAGATCTGAGGTGCATCACAAATCCATTGAAATTTCCATTTTTGGATGTCAGAATAACAAGTATAACTCAGACTATCATTTTTATCATGATTTTAGATATGCAAATTACGATGATATAAATAGTTGCTTCAGCAAATTTGATTGGGAATTGTTATTATCTAATGAATCATTTGATGATGATTTGAGTGATTTTTATTCTTGTGTTAAAAATGTAATTGATACTCATGTTGGGCTGAAGAAGCATGTTATCTCTAGGCATCCAAAATGGTTTGATTCAAAAATGGTTAATTTGAAAAATAGTTTAAATAAATTGCGTAAAAAGAGACACAATTCATTAGAGGATGACAAAAACTTTAAAATTTCTCGCACGGAATATAATAGATATTCTCGTATTGCATACAATAACTACAGAGTTAAAATGGAAGAGTTAATTGTTGATGATCCAATGGAGTTTTTCAAGTTTGTGAATGCAATTAGAAAGACTACCAGCGACTTTCCGAATGAAATGCATTATAATGGTCAGAAGTCAAGCAAAAATAGTGATATTGCGAATTTATTTGCAAAATTTTTTGCTTCGGCATATACTCAACATAATTTGAGTTCAAATGACATTTGTAGCCTTGGGATTCTTGATGGAATCATTAATTTGTGTCATAATATTCTAAAGTTGATGATTGATAAGAATATAATTCTTCAAATTGTACATGAATTGCCAAATAATTTGATTTCTGGTCCTGATAAATTACCAAATTTGTTTATTAAAAAATGTATTGAAACTCTCATTATACCAATTACTATTTTATTCAACAAATCACTTGAATTGGGTTATGTTCCTAGTGTTTGGAAGTCATCTTTTGTAAAACCAATATTTAAGAATGGTTTGAGAAACAATATCGAGAATTACAGAGGAGTAGCCTTGCAAAATGTAATTCCTAAAATTTTGGATTCAATAATGGCGAAACATTTAAATTTTCACATTAAGAACATTGTTGATTCGAGTCAGCATGGTTTTGTTAAGGGAAGATCTACCATTACTAACTTGGTGGAATTCACTTCTCAGACTTTGAATGACTTAAGACCTCATAATCAAACGGATGCAATTTATATTGATGTTGCTAAAGCGTTTGACTCGGTAAATGTTGAACTTTTGGTACATAAACTGAGGATTATGGGTTTGAATTATCAGCTTTTGAATTGGATTACATCTTATATGAATGGTAGAAGGCAGATTGTCAAGTTTAATGATTGCGAATCGGATCCCATTGATGTTACTTCGGGTACGGGTCAGGGTTATCCCATTGCTGCAACATTGTTTGTATTGTTTGTTGCTGACTTGCCAAACTGTGTTGGTTTTTCAACAATTCTTTCATTCGCTGATGATGTTAGGCTTTCCCGTCACATAACCACCATTGATGATTGCTATATTCTACAAGAGAGTTTGATCAATGTTGCCAAGTTTTTTGAATTGAATCATTTAAAGTTGAACGTTGGAAAAACAAAAATGATGATGTTCCATCGTTATGGTAATGTGATTAATTTTAAATATAAGATTGGTGATTCAACAGTCGAAAGAGTTAATCAAATTAAGGATCTTGGTGTGATATTGGATGAGAAACTTAATTTCAAAGCTCACATTGAATCCATGGTTGCGAAAGCAAGGTCGAGATTGGCTTGGATTAAACGTTTTGGGTATTGTTTCAAAGATCCATATACAATAAAATTATTATTTTTTAGTTTCGTTGTTCCTATTCTAGAATATGGCTCTCAAGTATGGAATGCTAACAATGTTGGACAGGCAAGACGTATAGAATCTGTTCAGAAGCAATTTTTACTGTTTGCATTGAGAAAATTCAATTGGGGTGATGGATTCAAACTACCGAAATATGAACATAGATTGCTGTTGTTACAAATGCTTTCATTGGAAAACCGCAGAAGTGTTGCTCAGATATTATTCATATTAAAATTGATCAAGGGTGAAATTTGTTCGATGGTTCTTTTGGAGAAAATTCAATTCAGGATTCCATATCATTCTGTCAGAAATTTTGAATTTTTGAAAATTCACACAGAGAACATTCAATGAAACATAATTAAAAAAGGAATCAGTTCGGATAAAAAGGAAGAAAAATGCTGAATTGGACTAAAGGTGGCAACGAACATATATCGTGTCCGTCCGTCCGAAATCGATTGATTTTTTTTTTGGACGTCCGTCCGTTTGTCCGAACATTTTTTTCGGACGGACGGACACGGACAACAAATGTCCGAAGTTTTCGGACGTCCGAGAAAAGTACACATGTTATTCTGTGCGAATAACAGATGTGGGGAAACACACATCACAGCGCGCACGACTATGTTCAGTCGTTCATCTTCGTATCTCGCTCTCCTTCGTTACTCTCATTCTTTTTTCCCTCACTGCATGTAGTTGCTATTCAATAATAACCACAGCTATCGACTGTCCGTAGAAACTGTTAATATTTCAAAATATATTTATATACGGAATATGATCTCTGAATATTATAAATGATATGATTATTGTCCAATTATTGGACGGACTTTTTAAAGGGACAAAATGCATCGAAAATTCATTTTTCATATTTAAATTCATGCTCAACAAAATTCATAAATTTGCTTCGGAATAGAAATTCATTTGTTTATATATTTGCCGGCAATGCGAAAGTGAGTTGACAGTATGCGTTCTCTTTCATATATGCACTCTATACGTGCATTCTGCTTCAAACAGCGCGCGAATGTCTCATGAAATGAACAAACACAGGCACGCAAACAGTGGCACACTACGTTTCGGCTGCCGAAAAAGTACGCGACGAAATACGACACATACTAATTCACAGAACATGAACAGAATATAGCTCAAAGAAGGAGTAAAACAGTTCCAAAAATGGTGAGTGTAAAAATGGAATAAGTCGGATTTATACCGTTTTTTCGCTCGCGTATATTACAGGAGTAATTTACTAAGACAAATAATGTGTTCCGTTTTGCCTGTTTTCACTCATTTATTGTAAATTTTATTTCAATAAGTATTTATCTCGTTTCTTCATAAACCGACTCAATTGAAATTGTTATTTTTGATCATAAAGTTAATGTTAGTAATGAAAATGTACGCTGCACGTATTTTGATTTTAGAAATGCAGATTACAATTTAATAAATGATTGTTTTTCTAATGTTGATTGGGATTCATTATTGAATCATTATATCAAATGTTTCTCTTGATGATAATTTGAATAAATTGCATTAAGAGTACAATCGATACACACATTCATTTAAAAAGGAAAAATAATTCAATTCATCCTAGGTGGTTTGATCATAACTTAGTGAATTTGAAAAATAGAGTGAAAAAATTACGAAAGAAGAGGCATAAGTCATTGGATGATGATAATAATTTTAAATCTGCTCGAACGGATTATCATCGAAATTCTCGTATTGCCTATAATAATTATAAGATGGAAATGGAGGAGTTGATTAATATTGATTCTATGGAATTTTTCAAGCATGTAAATGCTGTTAGAAAAACAAATTATAGTCTACCAAATGAAATGGATTATAATGGTTTTAAATCGTGTGATGGTTTTGAAATCGCTAATCTTTTTGCTGAATTTTTTTCTTCTGCGTTCACAGCACAAATTGGTACTATCTGATGTCTGCAATGATGAGAATTTTAAATCAATACAGGACCTATGTCAGAATATACCCAATTTGAATATTGATGAAGAAACTATTTTGCAACAAGTTAGTGATTTGCCAAATAATTTGGTTTCTGGTCCAGATGGTATACCAAATTTGTTTATTAAAAACTGTATTGGAGTTTTAATTAAGCCCATAACGATTTTATTGAGTAAATCACTCGATTTTGGAGATGTTCCTGATTTGTGGAAGATTTCTTTTGTTAAACCAATTTACAAAAGTGGTTCAAGGAATCATATTGAAAATTATAGAGGTGTTGCTCTGCAAAACATAATTCCAAAACTTATGGATTCAATCATTGCGAAACACCTGCATTTTTATATAAAAAACTTAATTGATTCAAGCCAGCATGGTTTTGTTAGAGGTAGATCGACCATTACTAACTTAGTGGAATTCACATCTCAAACATTGAGTGAACTGAGACCTCATAATCAAACAGATGCAATCTA
Source organism: Resseliella maxima (assembly GCA_029041755.1). NCBI lineage: Eukaryota > Metazoa > Arthropoda > Insecta > Diptera > Cecidomyiidae > Resseliella > Resseliella maxima. Next base: position 61,048 of record JAQOWM010000244.1, read on the forward strand.
TATTGATATTGCCAAAGCGTTTGATTCAGTGAATATTGATCTTTTGGTTCACAAATTGAATGTTATGAGATTGAATGATCAACTTTTGAGTTGGATTAAGTCTTATATGGGTGATAGAAAACAAATTGTTAAAATTAACAATTATGAATCAAATCCTATCATTGTTTCATTCTGGTACGGGTCAGGGCTACCCCATTGCTGCAACATTGTTCATATTGTTTGTTGCTGATTTGCCTAACATCAGTGGAGATTCGTTCATTCTTTCATTTGCTGATGATGTTAGGCTTTCCCACCATATAACTTCAATTAATGATTGTTTTATTCTCCAAGAAAGTTTGAACAATGTGGTTAAATACTTTGAATTGAATCAATTAAAACTGAATGTTAATAAGACAAAAAGGATGATTTTTCATCGCTTTGGAAATGTTATTGATTACAATTACACTATTGATGGCTCAGTAATTGAAAGAGTTGATCAAATGAAGGATCTTGGTGTAATTTTGGACGAGAAACTTAATTTCAAGGCTCATATTGAATTTATGGTAGCCAAAGCAAAGTCTAGGTTGGCTTAGATCAAACGTTTTGCCAGAGAATTTAATGACCCATATACAATTAAAATTTTATTTTTTAGTTTTGTTATTCCGATTCTAGAATATGGATCTCAAGTATGGAACACTCACAACTTGGGACAGACAAGAAGAATTGAATCTATCCAAAAGCAATTTCTGTTATATGCATTGAGGAGATTCAGATGGAGTAATGGATTTCAACTTCCGCGGTATGAACATAGATTGCTATTGCTTCAAATGATCTCTCTGGAGAATCGTAGGAAGATTGCACAAGTGGTGTTTATACTAAAACTGATCAAGGGTGAAATATGTTCGGATGCTCTTTTAGAGAAAATTCAATTCAGAATTCCATATCACTCTGTTAGAAATATTCAATTCTTAAAAGTCCATATTTTTTACAATAGTTATCAAAAGTTTATGCCATTGAATTTTATGATTGAGACTTTTAACTGTTGTTATAATGAAAGAACTCCTATTCAGAATCAGTTTGTTATTGACTTTCATGTTAGCTCGGATGTAACTAAAAAGAAGCTTAATGAATTATTTAAGATATTGTAAAATTAATCATTATTGTACTTGATTCTATTGGATTTAATATTGCAGTTGATAATCGCAGTGACTTGCTTTGAAATCATCAGGATTGGCAATAGATTATTGAACCGGTGCAAATATTAAATTAATCATAATTTGTAAATTAATATGTAAATATTATAAATAAACCACCTTTGGCGAAGGAACCTCACCTTTTTGTATGGTGCCGAATAATAATAATCATAGTGATCCATGCGCCTATGAGGCTTTTTCATAGGTAGTTATATATTTTTTCTTTAAAATATTATTCAAACATGGACGCGACAGTAATAAATTATTGTTCGAAAATATACTAAAACAACCAAGAACTAAAATACTCTTTGACATACGACAATTCTCACAGTAATTTTTTTCAACTGTATTCAAATTTGAAAAAAGGATACTGCATAATTTTTTTATCCAAAATCTACGATGCACGAGGTTTTTTCATTGGTTCTGAACTAAACAATCCTGCAAATATATGATTGTATAGATAAATATATACAATCAGTTTAGCTTCACAACTTGAATTCAGGAGAAATTTCTGTTAAAAAAAATGAAATATTAAACACAAATTTGAATTGTATTAAGTGAAGTATTGTTACGATGATAAAGAGTGATCCAACAAGATGTACTTTTTTCATTAGGGTTTCTTTGACATGTTACGCGTGACTAGTGTCAAACCACCATGTTTATTTTATTCAGTATTCATTGACATTTCATCATGGAAAGACTTTCGCCCGAGCAACGTTTACAAATCGTTCAATTATATTACGAAAATGCGCTTTCTGTGAAAAATGTTTTTCGCGCATTTCGGCCAACTTATGGCATACATAATCGACCTACTGAGCGCACTATTTGCAATACCATCAATAAATAAGGGGCCCAATATTCATAATTGGATGATCATCGATCAAATAGTGAAGAAAATGTAGTGGCAGTACCTGCAAGTGTTGGTGAAGACCGTCGAGAATCAATTCGACACCGTGCCAAACAAATTGACTTGTCATATGGAACCACCTTACGAATTTTACGGAAGGATCTTGGTCTGAAAGCCTACAAAATTCAACTCGCGCAAGAAATAAAGCCGTTTTTCAAAACGTCACTGTTTCAGCAAATGGGCTCGCTGAAGATCCGCTTTTTTCGACCAAAATTTCGTTCTGTGATGAGGCCCATTTCTGGCTGAATGGCTACGTTAATAAACAAAATTGCCGTATATAGGGTGAAGAACAACCTGAAGAGATTCAAAAACTACCACAAAACACAATCGTTTGGTGTGGTTTATGGGCTGGTGAGATCATCGGTTCATATTTCTTCAAAAATGAATTTCGTCAATTGGCCACTTCAATCGTGTGATATCACACCTTTGGACTTTTTTCTTTGGAGCTACGTCAAGTCTAAAGTGTATGCCGATAAGCCAGTTACGATTGAAACGTTAGAGGCCAACATAACTTGCGTTATTCGTGCCATACCTGTATCGTTATTCGTGCCATACCAAATGCTTGGGCACGTCATCGAAAATTGGAACCTCCGAATGGACGAGCTACGGCGCAGTTGCGGCCAACATTTGAAAACTATTATTTTCAAAAAGTAAATGTCCAAGAATGGTTCTTTAAACGACTAATAAAGATTTTTCGATTCATTTGAATTTTTTGTGTTTTTTTTTTTCAATTTTAAAAGTACCTCTTGTTGGATCACTCTTGAAGTGAAAAATAAATTTAACGGTAAATGCTGTGAGGTAAATAATCTCAATTACAAAATTTGGAGAAAAATCTAATAGATAGATCTTGAATAATTTTGTCAATTTTGGATCTTATTATATTTGGCATGCTCGATTTGATAAGATGTATTCTTTCTCACAGTCAATATACTGTTCGAAATAAACACTCTCAAAAATACATAAAAAATGCTTCACATCTCCAATTTCGACGTCATGTCTACATAACATTATTATTATTATTATTATTATTATTATTACTGCACCAAACAGCGTTTCTTCGCCAAAGGTGGTTTATTTAAATTATTTTAAAAGATTTACAATTAATTAACATAAAATAGTTGATTCAGTAATTGTATCGAATCAACAATCCGTTGCCAATCCTAACGATTTCGGAGCAAGGCTCTGTGATTGCTGATTTACAAAATGAATCAAAAAGAAACAAACAATTGTTGGTTAATCCATTGGTTTTTTAAACAATTCAATCAATCTTTTCTTAACTACTTCCGAGCTGATATTAAAGTCTATTACAAACTCATTCAACAATTTTTCATTATAATATTTGTTGAATGTTTAATTGAAATATTCAAATGCATATTCTTTTGATAGCTATGATTAACAACATGAATTCTCAAGAATTCAATATTTCTGACAGAATGATATGGAATTCTAAACTGTATCTTTTCCAAAAGAGACTCTGAACATATTTCACCCTTGATCAGCTTCAGGATGAACATTATTTGAGCAACACTTCTGCGATTTTCCAAAGTAATCATTTGTAGTAGAAGCAATCTATGTCCATACTTCGGAAGATGAAATCCATCGCCCCATCTAAATCTTCTCAAATCATACAGCAAAAATTGTTTTTGAACAGATTCAATTCGTTTCGACTGTCCTATATTGTGTGAATTCCATACCTGAGATCCATATTCCAAAATAGGAACAACGAAACTAAAAAATAATATTTTTATTGTATAAGGGTCATTAAATTCACTTAATCCAAGCCAGTAATCTAGCTCTTGCTATCATGGATTCGATATGAGCTTTGAAATTAAGTTTCTCGTCCAAAATAACACCAAGATCCTTAATTTGATAAACTCTTTCAATTACAGAATCACCAATACTGTAATTAAAATCAGTCACATTACCAAAGCGATGAAATATTATCATTTTTGTTTTTTTAACATTCAATTTTAATAGATTTAATTCAAAAAAACTAACAACACTATTTAAACTCTCTTGAAGAGTATGAAAGTCATCAATTGAATTTATGTGATGAGAAAGTCTAACATCATCTGCAAAGGATAAAATCGTTGATTTACCGCTGAATTTGGGAAGATCAGCGATAAACAATATAAATAGTGTTGCAGCAATGGGATAACCTTGACCCGTTCCTGAAGTAACAACAATTGGATCAGATTCACAGTTATTAATCTTTACAATTTGTTTTCTACCATTCATATAAGATGCAATCCAATTCAAAAGTTGACAATTCAAACCCATAATTTGCAACTTATATATTAAAACATCGATATTAACTGAATCGAATGCTTTAGCGACATCAATATAAATTGCATCCGTTTGATTATGAGGCACTCATTCAAAGTTTGCGAGGTAAATTCTACTAAATTGGTGATTGTAGATCTTCCTTTCACAAAGCCATGCTGACTTGGATCAACTATGTTTTTAATATGAAAATTCAAGTGTTTTGCAACCAATGAATCCAAAATTTTCGGAATTACATTTTGTAAGGCTACACCTCTATAATTTTCAATATTGTTCCTTGAACCATTTTTAAATATTGGTTTTACAAATGATGACTTCCACAAATCCGGAACATGCCCTAATTTAAGTGATTTGTTCAATAAAACAGTCATTGGCCCAATGAGAGCACCAATACATTTCTTAATAAACAAATTAGGCAATCGATCTGGACCAGAGATCAAATTATTTGGTAAATCAAGTACACTTTGTAAAATAACACTTTCATCAAAACACAATTTGGGAATATTATGACAAAAATTAACAATTGATTGTGCTGAGTATATGCAGAGGCAAAAAAATTAGCAAAAAGATTCGCAATATCTTTATTTTCGCACGTCTTCTGATTATTGTAATGCATTTCATGCGGAAAATCATTGTTAGTTTTTCGGACTGTATTTACAAATTTGAAAAACTCCATTGGATCATTAACAATCAATTTCTCCATTTTAACCTTATAATTATTATAAGCAATACGCGAATATCTATTATATTCAGTGCGACTATTTCTGAAATTCAAGTCATGATCCAATGAATTATGTCTTTTTTTGCGAAGTTTGTTCAATCTATTTTTTAAATTAATCATTTTTGAATCAAACCATTTTGGATGAGATGAATTAATTCTCTTCTTCAAGACAACGTGTAAATCAATTGCATCATAAACACTCGAATAAAACAGTGTTAAATTGTCTTCAAGTGAGTCCTTTGATAATATCAAATTCCAATCTACATTTTTAAAATGATCATTCAAATCATTATAATTGGCATTTCTAAAATCATAAATGAAACTACAATTGGAATTTCTCACATTATTCTCACATCCAGAAACCACAATTTCAATGGATCTATGATGCACTTCAGATTTCACCAAAAAAATATCACTATTTAAACAATATAACAGGTCTGGGTCATTCGTCCAGATCAAATCCAACATTTTTCCATTATTATTCGAAGTTCTATTAATTTGTGACAAACCAAATCCATGGAAAGAATCCAAAATGAACAATTCCTTCCTTGAACATGCATTAATAGGATATGAAACATTTGGATCATCAATGTCATCAGATATCCATAACAAATTAGACAAATTAAAATCACCGGACACAATGATTACATCTTTTTGGACTGATTTCGTAATCAAAAATTCAATTGCAGTAACAATGTTCTCAAAAATCTTAAATGGTGAATTTGGTCTAATATACAATTCAATCAAATAAAACTTTCGGTAATCAATACTAATGCCAACACATATAATCTCTGCACCATAAAAATCGCCATCAAAAATTAACTGACCATTCAATGATTTATTAGTAGCAATTAATACGCCACCTCCATGAGTCTTTTTGGTTATTTGATCCTTCTCAGTTTGAATTGATCGATCACAACGAAAAACATCAAAATCAATGGGAAAAATTTCATTGCTATTCATGGTGGAATCTAAATGTGTTTCACACAACATATAAACTTTAAATTCATTAATTAAAACATTTGATAAAAATTCAGGAAATTTAGTTTTTAAACCATTAATATTGCACGAGTAAATATAGCCCGACACCCCCATATCATTGTTATGTATATTCAATAACGATAAATGGGCTGGTACATTTGAAATGGTGTAACATTTTGATGAATACGTGCAGGATCTATGAATTGATGGTATGATGTTGGGTTCGTGTACGGGACTGGATATGTCTGATTCCAAAAAGAAGGACTATTCCAATAAGGTCTCTGTTGATTATGCTGATTTTGATAAGACTGTTGTCGTTCTTGTAATTAATTTTTCTGCTGATAATAATGTTTATGATCATTATTATTATTAACTTGGTTCAAATTATGATCATTATTCTCTCTTGAAACATTAATTTTATTTTGACATTTATTGGAATTTACTTTAATTATATGATGACTTTGATTTTTCTTAATAGATGGAATCTGATTGCGAACACTTGATGAATTTTTAGTTGATTTTTTGTTCATTGGCTCACTCTCAGCAACTTTGTCATCAAATACCAATTTTGTACTCGTTTTGTTATCCTTTTGTTCAAATGGTTTCAACCGATAACTTGGATACCAAACCGAAAAATCAGATAACAATTCACAAATCTCCTTCTTCAATGTTGAAACTTTGAAACTTATAAATTTGTTTCTCTTATTTTTACGTTTGCTCGCAAAATCAACCTTATAAGAATCAGGGCTAATATTAGATTTTTCAGAAATCATTAATACTATATCATCAGGCTTGAAATGATTCGAAAACTTTGAGATATGTAAAGAAAAAACTCCATTTGATGCAGAGATAACAGGTTTTTTAGCTAATTCCGGTTGTACTGAATTCTCACTACTCGACGTGTAGGGTTGTTCCAGCTTAGCATTTATACACTGTTTCAATTCAGCAATTTCATTATGAATCTTTTCTATTTCAACAACAATATCAAATTTTTGTGCACTTATTGTTTCAACTGCTGATTTCTTGAATGCATTCATAACATCAGAAATATCAATTTCACCATTATCATCTGATAAGTCAAAAAATATATCATCTGTCTGAGTTTCCTTATGAATTGACGACTTACTTTCTATTATCAAGTCATTGTTCAAATCAGTTCTTCTAAATTTCATCAAGCAAATTTCACAAGAGACAGCAAAGGGCAAATCAGCACTAAAAGCACTTTTGAAATTGTCAAATCTTTTTGGATTCATTTTTAATTGACCTCCAGAATTAATTATCACTCCATATAGAGCAAGAAGGTCTTTCACCATAATATCCTTGCTATCTCTATTTCGCATACATTCTACAAATATTTTATTATTGCAAAATGTACAATTGATTATCACCTTTACATTGGTTCTCTACACAACAATGCGGTTTTACTTGTGACATTTCTATTGAGATTACAACAACAAATTCTTGCAAATGAATAAAATCAATTTAAATGAAATTTGAAGAATTATTTAAAAAAACTTCAACAAAATCACAAAATTTTAATACAAAATTCACAATAAAACTACTTTTGGAAATTTAAAAATATTTAGAAATATTTTAATTTCAAGAAAAAAATTGAAACTATAGAACGATAGATGTGAATGCTTTGACAGAAACATAACCTCCAACTAATCAACATAAATGGCTGAAATTTTGTCAGTAGAGGTTTGAAGGATGGTACTACTTAAAAATAATATCGATTCTGAACGATAGATGGCGCCTGTTACAAAAGTCAGGTCAATATCAAACGACCTAGTAAACGACTCAAAAATCTAATAAAGATATTCGAATAAAATAATATTCAAGCTGACGAGTTCAAATGCCAAGTGTGTTTTTGATCCATAAAATTCATGTTTATCGTTGCTGTTTGTTTTCAAATTCGAATTGTCAATATATTTATCAGTTTGTTGACACACTCTTAGCTCACTTTGTATTTTAGAACCGGATGAATATATATGTCTGTACGAAAAAACGAAAATAATTTGATTAAAAGAATAATTGTTTGTCTCATTTCGATTCATTTTTGTAGTTCAGCAATCACAGAGACTTGCTCCGAAATCATTAGGATTGGCAATGGATTGTTGATTCGATACAATTATTGAATCAACTATTTCATGTAAATCAGTTGTAAATATTTTTAAAAATCATTTAAATAAACCACCTTTGGCGAAGAAACGCTGTTTGGTGCAGTAATAATAATAATAGAAATGTTTGATATGTGTTGGGGGATTAATTTAAATCACAGATGATGAAGTTTATTGAAAATTCATTTATAAATTCATTTTTTATTGTTGTTAAAACTCCAACACTTTATTTCAATTAAAAAAACCCCAGAATGGTTCTCTTTTTATTTAAATCAGAGAGAAAGTTAAACTGATTTTACAGATTACAGATTTTTTACAATTTATCTGACAATACCCTAACCTGGCGTCCCACGAGGGGACAATACCCTAACCTTGCACACCAACAGTTGAATTTGAACTGATCTTTTTTGCCCAAACTACGTTTTACTTAATACATGTCTTATATACTATTTTTCTACCAGTTTTCCTTACCAAATATGGTTACACAAATGTTACTTTATTTTTATAATTTTTCCTTTTCTTTTAAAAATAAATTCACTCTTGAAACAATATTTGACGCATATACAAAATCATATGTTTTTTTTTTATAAAATATATTTTTCTCTCTAAAATGAAATTTGATCTATTAATACATTTCCCGAAGAGAAAGTATAACGACAATATTCTATAATTAGTTTTCTCACTAGGAGAAAGTATTGACTTTTCGTGAACTGAATATTTTCTATTTTTACACACATTTTTAATTCAAGGTTATTAATATTATTAGTAGTACAAAATCATCTTTTTCATTACCAAATTTGTCTTCAATATGGTTTTTTTTTCTTGTTATTTACCTTTTGAAAGCATAAATAAAGATTTCCTTTTTTTTAAATTTTCTTATTTTATTTGTTAGTCATTTATGCTTTCAACAATATGAAATATGAAATATAAACTACTTTTCAAAGAACTTTTAATTTACTAACATGAAGCAATTTCTAATTACAAAATTTAAACTAATTTGTTAGTGTTAAATGTACTAAATATTTATAAACGTGATGTCAATTGATTGGGTAATTTGATTTGATTCGATAATTTGGTTCAGTTTGATGTAGTGTATGTGATTGTATTACTGCTACAATATGAATTTCAGTTACTTGTTATCGTCATCTTCTCCAAAAGTTGATTGATCTTTTCATAATCATTCATGTATAAGAGCATTAACATTTCAAAATATTTGTCGCTTAAACAACTGCGATTTGGCCTCAAAATTAAAGCTGTGTAATAAATTAAAAATAAACAAAAATGTATGAAAAATCAAAAATGAAATAAGTATGAAAATAATTGTTCGCAATCTGCTTCACTGCTGACTAAACAATTGTATTTTTGACGATTTTCTTCGTTTTTCTCATTACACTGTTGTAGTTTTTTTCACTTTTTTTTTCTAGACAGGCGATTTGTTTATGTTTCTTACCTAATTCGGGTACGCTGAATCCAATGGTGATATTGGTTTTTTGATCTGTCGACAACACTTCATACAAAATTTTCAAATCAAGTATTTCTAGCCCAATAGGTTTTCGTTCATAGAATTTTGAACTGTACGTACAAATATATCAACAAATTTTTTCTGATTTGTTAATATTACATATCCGACGATTCACAACCGTAATTTTCAGCAATTTTTCAATATACTACTGTGGGCAAAACCTACCGGGAATTTGGTTATATTTCAAAAATTCTTTTTTTATTCTTCCAAATCAATTTCATCGCCTTCAAAGTAATCCCCTCCCGACGCAATGCACTTATGCCAACGTATTTTCCAATCTTCGATGCATGCCAAAAAGTCACTGGCAGAGATGGCCTTCAGAGCGCGCGCCGATTCACGTTGAATCTCTTCAATCGACTCAAAACGATGTCCCCGGAGCGGTCTTTTTAGCTTAGAGAACAGCCAGAAGTCACACGGAGCTAAATCAGGTGAATAAGGTGGTTGCGGAACGATATGAGTTGAATTTTTGGTGGAAAAATCTAAAAAAACCAATAAAAGAAATTTCATGGTTTTGGAACCAAACGTGAATTGGAACTTTTAACTTAAAAAAAAGCTTTTGAAACGGTGTTCATAGTTTATGTGGAGAACCAAGAGATCTAACCATCACTCTTAAAGTTCATCGACGATGTTTCACTGAAAATTTTCTCATTTTTTTGATGTTGATGGTCGTTCAAGCCGATTTTCAGAGGTTTAGGTGTTCTTCAACTTCTAGGAAAATTTTCTGTCGTTTGAAAAACCTGGATCTTATTACAGTTCGATAGAGGAAGGTTCAATATATGATCTCAAAAGATCTGTTTGTCGAAATTTGATATTGCAAACAAAATTTATTATAACTTCTTTTGAGAAAAAAATGGAAAAAATGTGCAAAATCGCCAAATGCACTTTTGGTTGCTCACAAATCACAAACCAAACTACTTGAAAAATAGAGATATTGTCATGAAATTTGACACAGATGTCAAAGACAGTACTGCCAACCTAAAAATAAAAACACTTGTCCCTATCGGAAGACCAATGAAGTTTAAATTTAAATTTCCCGGTAGGTTTTGCCCACAGTAGTAATTGGGTCTACAAAAGTACTTTTTTTGGTGATTTTTGGCGATTTTTTACTGTTTTCTTCGCTTTTTTCACTTTTTTCTCCAACTAATCAAAATTTAACTCAACGACAACTTTTTTAATTGCATAGAATTTTATTTTCAGTCGCATCCAGTCATTTTTATCATTTTTTTCCATCCAAATTTTGACATTTTACAATATTTTATTCGTGTTCTTAAGGGATTTTTTCAAATTTAATTTATAAAAGGGTATTAGAGATGGCGATTATGTAGAAATATGACTATTACAAGTACATTTGACTTTTACGTCAAAATTTTTTTCGCATATAAGTGAGACGCAGAATTTGTTAGTTGATTTGTTTACAAGCCAAAATAAACATCTTTCTTAAAGAAAATGAGAGATTCGCATTCCAGTTTTAATATAGTGTGTTACATTTGTGGCCATTACGTAGCTATGCCTGATCGTAGAAAGATATCTGAAGATACAGCAAGGCTCTACACAGTAAACAACGCTGAACTAGTGACGTTGACATTTCGGTTTTATATTGTCATTTAGAACGAATGGTCTAAAAAAAGTGCAAAAGTTCTGATTCATATATACTTGAAAAATTCGTTTAAATATTTTAACGAATTTTTTAAGTATATATGAACTAGAAAATTACCTATGCCACCTATGCCACCTATGCTGATAGATTTATGAAATAATCTAAAATTCTTGATTAAAGCAAAATTTTGTTACTACCTATGCTGATAGATTTATGAAATAATCTAAAATTCTTGATTAAAGCAAAATTTTGTTACTACCTATGCTGATAGATTTATGAAATAATCTAAAATTCTTGATTAAAGCAAAATTTTGTTACTACCTATGCTGATAGATTTATGAAATAATCTAAAATTCTTGATTAAAGCAAAATTTTGTTACTACCTATGCTGATAGATTTATGAAATAATCTAAAATTCTTGATTAAAGCAAAATTTTGTTACTACCTATGCCACCTATGCCACCTATGCTGATAGATTTATGAAATAATCTAAAATTCTTGATTAAAGCAAAATTTTGTTACTACCTATGCTGATAGATTTATGAAATAATCTAAAATTCTTGATTAAAGCAAAATTTTGTTACTACCTATGCCACCTATGCCACCTATGCTGATAGATTTATGAAATAATCTAAAATTCTTGATTAAAGCAAAATTTTGTTACTACCTATGCTGATAGATTTATGAAATAATCTAAAATTCTTGATTAAAGCAAAATTTTGTTACTACCTATGCTGATAGATTTATGAAATAATCTAAAATTCTTGATTAAAGCAAAATTTTGTTACTACCTATGCTGATAGATTTATGAAATAATCTAAAATTCTTGATTAAAGCAAAATTTTGTTACTACCTATGCCACCTATGCCACCTATGCTGATAGATTTATGAAATAATCTAAAATTCTTGATTAAAGCAAAATTTTGTTACTACCTATGCTGATAGATTTATGAAATAATCTAAAATTCTTGATTAAAGCAAAATTTTGTTACTACCTATGCTGATAGATTTATGAAATAATCTAAAATTCTTGATTAAAGCAAAATTTTGTTACTACCTATGCCACCTATGCCACCTATGCTGATAGATTTATGAAATAATCTAAAATTCTTGATTAAAGCAAAATTTTGTTACTACCTATGCTGATAGATTTATGAAATAATCTAAAATTCTTGATTAAAGCAAAATTTTGTTACTACCTATGCTGATAGATTTATGAAATAATCTAAAATTCTTGATTAAAGCAAAATTTTGTTACTACCTATGCTGATAGATTTATGAAATAATCTAAAATTCTTGATTAAAGCAAAATTTTGTTACTACCTATGCTGATAGATTTATGAAATAATCTAAAATTCTTGATTAAAGCAAAATTTTGTTACTACCTATGCTGATAGATTTATGAAATAATCTAAAATTCTTGATTAAAGCAAAATTTTGTTACTACCTATGCTGATAGATTTATGAAATAATCTAAAATTCTTGATTAAAGCAAAATTTTGTTACTACCTATGCCACCTATGCCACCTATGCTGATAGATTTATGAAATAATCTAAAATTCTTGATTAAAGCAAAATTTTGTTACTACCTATGCTGATAGATTTATGAAATAATCTAAAATTCTTGATTAAAGCAAAATTTTGTTACTACCTATGCCACCTATGCCACCTATGCTGATAGATTTATGAAATAATCTAAAATTCTTGATTAAAGCAAAATTTTGTTACTACCTATGCTGATAGATTTATGAAATAATCTAAAATTCTTGATTAAAGCAAAATTTTGTTACTACCTATGCTGATAGATTTATGAAATAATCTAAAATTCTTGATTAAAGCAAAATTTTGTTACTACCTATGCTGATAGATTTATGAAATAATCTAAAATTCTTGATTAAAGCAAAATTTTGTTACTACCTATGCTGATAGATTTATGAAATAATCTAAAATTCTTGATTAAAGCAAAATTTTGTTACTACCTATGCCACCTATGCCACCTATGCTGATAGATTTATGAAATAATCTAAAATTCTTGATTAAAGCAAAATTTTGTTACTACCTATGCTGATAGATTTATGAAATAATCTAAAATTCTTGATTAAAGCAAAATTTTGTTACTACCTATGCCACCTATGCCACCTATGCTGATAGATTTATGAAATAATCTAAAATTCTTGATTAAAGCAAAATTTTGTTACTACCTATGCTGATAGATTTATGAAATAATCTAAAATTCTTGATTAAAGCAAAATTTTGTTACTACCTATGCTGATAGATTTATGAAATAATCTAAAATTCTTGATTAAAGCAAAATTTTGTTACTACCTATGCACCTATGACCTATGCTGATAGATTTATGAAATAATCTAAAATTCTTGATTAAAGCAAAATTTTGTTACTACCTATGCACCTATGCCACCTATGCTGATAGATTTATGAAATAATCTAAAATTCTTGATTAAAGCAAAATTTTGTTACTACCTATGCTGATAGATTTATGAAATAATCTAAAATTCTTGATTAAAGCAAAATTTTGTTACTACCTATGCCACCTATGCCACCTATGCTGATAGATTTATGAAATAATCTAAAATTCTTGATTAAAGCAAAATTTTGTTACTACCTATGCTGATAGATTTATGAAATAATCTAAAATTCTTGATTAAAGCAAAATTTTGTTACTACCTATGCTGATAGATTTATGAAATAATCTAAAATTCTTGATTAAAGCAAAATTTTGTTACTACCTATGCTGATAGATTTATGAAATAATCTAAAATTCTTGATTAAAGCAAAATTTTGTTACTACCTATGCCACCTATGCCACCTATGCTGATAGATTTATGAAATAATCTAAAATTCTTGATTAAAGCAAAATTTTGTTACTACCTATGCCACCTATGCCACCTATGCTGATAGATTTATGAAATAATCTAAAATTCTTGATTAAAGCAAAATTTTGTTACTACCTATGCTGATAGATTTATGAAATAATCTAAAATTCTTGATTAAAGCAAAATTTTGTTACTACCTATGCTGATAGATTTATGAAATAATCTAAAATTCTTGATTAAAGCAAAATTTTGTTACTACCTATGCTGATAGATTTATGAAATAATCTAAAATTCTTGATTAAAGCAAAATTTTGTTACTACCTATGCTGATAGATTTATGAAATAATCTAAAATTCTTGATTAAAGCAAAATTTTGTTACTACCTATGCCACCTATGCCACCTATGCTGATAGATTTATGAAATAATCTAAAATTCTTGATTAAAGCAAAATTTTGTTACTACCTATGCTGATAGATTTATGAAATAATCTAAAATTCTTGATTAAAGCAAAATTTTGTTACTACCTATGCTGATAGATTTATGAAATAATCTAAAATTCTTGATTAAAGCAAAATTTTGTTACTACCTATGCTGATAGATTTATGAAATAATCTAAAATTCTTGATTAAAGCAAAATTTTGTTACTACCTATGCTGATAGATTTATGAAATAATCTAAAATTCTTGATTAAAGCAAAATTTTGTTACTACCTATGCTGATAGATTTATGAAATAATCTAAAATTCTTGATTAAAGCAAAATTTTGTTACTACCTATGCTGATAGATTTATGAAATAATCTAAAATTCTTGATTAAAGCAAAATTTTGTTACTACCTATGCTGATAGATTTATGAAATAATCTAAAATTCTTGATTAAAGCAAAATTTTGTTACTACCTATGCTGATAGATTTATGAAATAATCTAAAATTCTTGATTAAAGCAAAATTTTGTTACTACCTATGCTGATAGATTTATGAAATAATCTAAAATTCTTGATTAAAGCAAAATTTTGTTACTACCTATGCTGATAGATTTATGAAATAATCTAAAATTCTTGATTAAAGCAAAATTTTGTTACTACCTATGCCACCTATGCCACCTATGCTGATAGATTTATGAAATAATCTAAAATTCTTGATTAAAGCAAAATTTTGTTACTACCTATGCCACCTATGCCACCTATGCTGATAGATTTATGAAATAATCTAAAATTCTTGATTAAAGCAAAATTTTGTTACTACCTATGCTGATAGATTTATGAAATAATCTAAAATTCTTGATTAAAGCAAAATTTTGTTACTACCTATGCTGATAGATTTATGAAATAATCTAAAATTCTTGATTAAAGCAAAATTTTGTTACTACCTATGCTGATAGATTTATGAAATAATCTAAAATTCTTGATTAAAGCAAAATTTTGTTACTACCTATGCTGATAGAT
Organism: Resseliella maxima; assembly: GCA_029041755.1. NCBI lineage: Eukaryota > Metazoa > Arthropoda > Insecta > Diptera > Cecidomyiidae > Resseliella > Resseliella maxima. The sequence goes on from JAQOWM010000244.1 coordinate 76,628, forward strand.
TTATGAAATAATCTAAAATTCTTGATTAAAGCAAAATTTTGTTACTACCTATGCCACCTATGCCACCTATGCTGATAGATTTATGAAATAATCTAAAATTCTTGATTAAAGCAAAATTTTGTTACTACCTATGCTGATAGATTTATGAAATAATCTAAAATTCTTGATTAAAGCAAAATTTTGTTACTACCTATGCTGATAGATTTATGAAATAATCTAAAATTCTTGATTAAAGCAAAATTTTGTTACTACCTATGCTGATAGATTTATGAAATAATCTAAAATTCTTGATTAAAGCAAAATTTTGTTACTACCTATGCTGATAGATTTATGAAATAATCTAAAATTCTTGATTAAAGCAAAATTTTGTTACTACCTATGCTGATAGATTTATGAAATAATCTAAAATTCTTGATTAAAGCAAAATTTTGTTACTACCTATGCTGATAGATTTATGAAATAATCTAAAATTCTTGATTAAAGCAAAATTTTGTTACTACCTATGCCACCTATGCCACCTATGCTGATAGATTTATGAAATAATCTAAAATTCTTGATTAAAGCAAAATTTTGTTACTACCTATGCTGATAGATTTATGAAATAATCTAAAATTCTTGATTAAAGCAAAATTTTGTTACTACCTATGCCACCTATGCCACCTATGCTGATAGATTTATGAAATAATCTAAAATTCTTGATTAAAGCAAAATTTTGTTACTACCTATGCTGATAGATTTATGAAATAATCTAAAATTCTTGATTAAAGCAAAATTTTGTTACTACCTATGCTGATAGATTTATGAAATAATCTAAAATTCTTGATTAAAGCAAAATTTTGTTACTACCTATGCTGATAGATTTATGAAATAATCTAAAATTCTTGATTAAAGCAAAATTTTGTTACTACCTATGCTGATAGATTTATGAAATAATCTAAAATTCTTGATTAAAGCAAAATTTTGTTACTACCTATGCTGATAGATTTATGAAATAATCTAAAATTCTTGATTAAAGCAAAATTTTGTTACTACCTATGCTGATAGATTTATGAAATAATCTAAAATTCTTGATTAAAGCAAAATTTTGTTACTACCTATGCTGATAGATTTATGAAATAATCTAAAATTCTTGATTAAAGCAAAATTTTGTTACTACCTATGCTGATAGATTTATGAAATAATCTAAAATTCTTGATTAAAGCAAAATTTTGTTACTACCTATGCTGATAGATTTATGAAATAATCTAAAATTCTTGATTAAAGCAAAATTTTGTTACTACCTATGCTGATAGATTTATGAAATAATCTAAAATTCTTGATTAAAGCAAAATTTTGTTACTACCTATGCCACCTATGCCACCTATGCTGATAGATTTATGAAATAATCTAAAATTCTTGATTAAAGCAAAATTTTGTTACTACCTATGCTGATAGATTTATGAAATAATCTAAAATTCTTGATTAAAGCAAAATTTTGTTACTACCTATGCCACCTATGCCACCTATGCTGATAGATTTATGAAATAATCTAAAATTCTTGATTAAAGCAAAATTTTGTTACTACCTATGCTGATAGATTTATGAAATAATCTAAAATTCTTGATTAAAGCAAAATTTTGTTACTACCTATGCTGATAGATTTATGAAATAATCTAAAATTCTTGATTAAAGCAAAATTTTGTTACTACCTATGCCACCTATGCCACCTATGCTGATAGATTTATGAAATAATCTAAAATTCTTGATTAAAGCAAAATTTTGTTACTACCTATGCTGATAGATTTATGAAATAATCTAAAATTCTTGATTAAAGCAAAATTTTGTTACTACCTATGCTGATAGATTTATGAAATAATCTAAAATTCTTGATTAAAGCAAAATTTTGTTACTACCTATGCCACCTATGCCACCTATGCTGATAGATTTATGAAATAATCTAAAATTCTTGATTAAAGCAAAATTTTGTTACTACCTATGCTGATAGATTTATGAAATAATCTAAAATTCTTGATTAAAGCAAAATTTTGTTACTACCTATGCCACCTATGCCACCTATGCTGATAGATTTATGAAATAATCTAAAATTCTTGATTAAAGCAAAATTTTGTTACTACCTATGCTGATAGATTTATGAAATAATCTAAAATTCTTGATTAAAGCAAAATTTTGTTACTACCTATGCTGATAGATTTATGAAATAATCTAAAATTCTTGATTAAAGCAAAATTTTGTTACTACCTATGCTGATAGATTTATGAAATAATCTAAAATTCTTGATTAAAGCAAAATTTTGTTACTACCTATGCTGATAGATTTATGAAATAATCTAAAATTCTTGATTAAAGCAAAATTTTGTTACTACCTATGCCACCTATGCCACCTATGCTGATAGATTTATGAAATAATCTAAAATTCTTGATTAAAGCAAAATTTTGTTACTACCTATGCTGATAGATTTATGAAATAATCTAAAATTCTTGATTAAAGCAAAATTTTGTTACTACCTATGCTGATAGATTTATGAAATAATCTAAAATTCTTGATTAAAGCAAAATTTTGTTACTACCTATGCTGATAGATTTATGAAATAATCTAAAATTCTTGATTAAAGCAAAATTTTGTTACTACCTATGCCACCTATGCCACCTATGCTGATAGATTTATGAAATAATCTAAAATTCTTGATTAAAGCAAAATTTTGTTACTACCTATGCTGATAGATTTATGAAATAATCTAAAATTCTTGATTAAAGCAAAATTTTGTTACTACCTATGCCACCTATGCCACCTATGCTGATAGATTTATGAAATAATCTAAAATTCTTGATTAAAGCAAAATTTTGTTACTACCTATGCTGATAGATTTATGAAATAATCTAAAATTCTTGATTAAAGCAAAATTTTGTTACTACCTATGCTGATAGATTTATGAAATAATCTAAAATTCTTGATTAAAGCAAAATTTTGTTACTACCTATGCTGATAGATTTATGAAATAATCTAAAATTCTTGATTAAAGCAAAATTTTGTTACTACCTATGCTGATAGATTTATGAAATAATCTAAAATTCTTGATTAAAGCAAAATTTTGTTACTACCTATGCCACCTATGCCACCTATGCTGATAGATTTATGAAATAATCTAAAATTCTTGATTAAAGCAAAATTTTGTTACTACCTATGCTGATAGATTTATGAAATAATCTAAAATTCTTGATTAAAGCAAAATTTTGTTACTACCTATGCCACCTATGCCACCTATGCTGATAGATTTATGAAATAATCTAAAATTCTTGATTAAAGCAAAATTTTGTTACTACCTATGCTGATAGATTTATGAAATAATCTAAAATTCTTGATTAAAGCAAAATTTTGTTACTACCTATGCTGATAGATTTATGAAATAATCTAAAATTCTTGATTAAAGCAAAATTTTGTTACTACCTATGCTGATAGATTTATGAAATAATCTAAAATTCTTGATTAAAGCAAAATTTTGTTACTACCTATGCTGATAGATTTATGAAATAATCTAAAATTCTTGATTAAAGCAAAATTTTGTTACTACCTATGCCACCTATGCCACCTATGCTGATAGATTTATGAAATAATCTAAAATTCTTGATTAAAGCAAAATTTTGTTACTACCTATGCTGATAGATTTATGAAATAATCTAAAATTCTTGATTAAAGCAAAATTTTGTTACTACCTATGCTGATAGATTTATGAAATAATCTAAAATTCTTGATTAAAGCAAAATTTTGTTACTACCTATGCTGATAGATTTATGAAATAATCTAAAATTCTTGATTAAAGCAAAATTTTGTTACTACCTATGCTGATAGATTTATGAAATAATCTAAAATTCTTGATTAAAGCAAAATTTTGTTACTACCTATGCTGATAGATTTATGAAATAATCTAAAATTCTTGATTAAAGCAAAATTTTGTTACTACCTATGCTGATAGATTTATGAAATAATCTAAAATTCTTGATTAAAGCAAAATTTTGTTACTACCTATGCCACCTATGCCACCTATGCTGATAGATTTATGAAATAATCTAAAATTCTTGATTAAAGCAAAATTTTGTTACTACCTATGCTGATAGATTTATGAAATAATCTAAAATTCTTGATTAAA
>JAQOWM010000564.1:0-85123 GCA_029041755.1 Resseliella maxima
ATTGGCAAACAGACAAAAAAACAATGCGGCGACTTTTTTTGCGTGAACTTGGACTTCCCCTCGCAAAACCGTATATGGCAAACCGAAAAGCTATACCACGATCTGAATCAGCGGCATCTTTACTTTGGGCTGTGAGTAGAGATTCGCTGAATGAATCTTCGGGGTGACGCGAAAGTTCATTGACCAGGTCCACGCCTTCAACACTATCTCGCGAATCTTCAATGTCTCGTGAGAGTTCACCAGGAACATTCGACATTCCTCTAAAAAGATCCGAATATCCACGGAAAAGCCCGATGTCACATTTGCTACAGTGAGAAGTCAAAATACAAAAACAATACACATGAAATTATGTGCTGTTTTTGCCAGAAAGGTGCAAACGCACTCATAACCGAAATGTTTGTGTAAATTGTGTTGCTAATAATAATGTGATGTTACCGTTTTGATTTTTTCAAAAATAAATTGACTATTGGCAATAAATAATGATTTTAACTAAAAAAAATGATGTTCGTAGTGCAAAATATATTAAAATTCCATGTGTGAAAATTCATACACAAGGAGGAGGAACGTAAGTATTTTTGAGGAGGCCGATGATGATAGAATGTTTGTCTAATCCATTGAAAGTTAGTTTTTAGTGATATTTCAAGATATATGCACGCATAAATAACTATGGTTTGTTTTGCAAGACCTTAGTGCTAAAAAACTTACAGATGGACAAAAGTAATGAATTGTTTCTCTCAGATTTGAAATGCATCGTAGTATTGAAACAATTGCTCATTTGATTGATACACCTGTCAGTATTTTGGATTATTTTAGACATTTGATTGAAATTCCAAATACTTCAAATTTGTCTCTAAATATTCTTGACAGGTAAAGACAGTTCGCAAATGGGGTGATAGATATGAACAAGAACGTTGTGTTATACGTAAGTTTCGACCAGGTAGGCCGCGCATAACAACTAATGAACAAAATATGGAAATTGTCAATTATATGAATCCTTTCTCAACTGCATCACGAGCAGCTGCTTTAATGTACTTGATACAATTATATTCTGGTTGGTGGAGGCGATGGTGATTACGATGAAAACACAATTGTCGATGAAAAATAACTTTGAAGTTATTCATTTATTTTTACTTTGTATTGGCAACAAAGGGTTCGAATTACATTGCTAAACGCACCGGCAGCGTTACGTTGAGGTCTTAACACAACAATAAATGATAATAAATGAACATCGACTCAGCTGTTGCGCATGCTTAAATAGCCAAAAAGTAAATGCAATGCGCAAAAGCTGAATCGATAGGTCAGCTAATCACTGCATTAAAAAATGTGCCATATCAAACTGCATTGAAACGTATACATGAAGCTGGTATTGGAAATTACAGTGCGGTTCGTGAAATACAATTAACTGAAGCACACAAAAAACTGAACCAATTATTGTCGATGTTAGATGTTTTTGGAAAAGAAAACTTCCCAAAAATCACAGATGAAAAACCAATCAAAAGTGATAAAAACATCATGTGGGCGTATTTAGACCAAAAGACCAGAAATATAATCAAAATCTCACACTATCATAGATCAGGATCATAGGATCATCTTATGGATACTTAATTTCGTAGAAGGATGCACCCATGACGGGGTGAGATTTTGGGGAAATTTCTAGCCTCGATAAGATCTACAACTTTGCCGAAGAAACCGAATGAAATTCGCAATCGTTTAGAAGTAAGAATTTGATGAAAACCCGATTTTTCGCCCTTTACAGGCGCCTGGACCCCAAACCCCTCAAACTCAGCACCCAAAATGTTGGCCAAATTGTCTTTTCCCCATTTGCAACATGACTGTACGGTTTTCAGTAGAAAAAATCACTTCATCGTGTTTACACATTTTTTTTAATAATAGAAAATTTTTCAAATTTAAGAAAAAAACAACATGTGCGGGAAGCTTTGTTGATCCACTTTTTTGCAAAGAAAACTGCCGCTGAAAGTTATCGTTTGTTCGTAGAATTATACGGTGAACATGCTGTATCAAATACAGCTGGTGATGAAAAGTGAATCTACTACGACAATACAAAGCGCAAAAATTCGTATTGCAAGCGCGGCCAATCCACAAAATCAACGCCAAAGCAAAATATTCACGCTGCCAAGGTAATGCTTTGTATTTGGTGGGATCAGTACTGTATTATGAGCTGCTAAAACCGAACGAAACTATTAATGGAGAACGCTACCGACAATAGCTCATCAAATTGAACGCAGCTATCAAGCAAAAATGGCCAGAATGGGAGTACAGACATGAGACATTGATTTGATATTAATAAATTTGGAAAATTATGGAACAGTTTTATAGTTAAATTGAAAGAAAAAATATTTTCGTTTCAATATATTGAAGATATTATTTTGTTTGGTCTCATTAAACAATCCAACGTACCTATTGTTAGTGATTTTTATGTATTTCGGTTTCATGAGTCGAGTAACACGACGCGTTGTGTTGTCATTAGTTTTTATTTGTTTTAGTTTCATGAGCCGAATGTTAATGGACCCATGAAACCAAAATAAAAAATGTACATCACAATAATTTGAATAATAGTTTGATAATACTACAGGGTGGCCCATTTAAAAATTGGAATTTGATTTTGCTATAAAAAAAAAACGGCTCAATATTTTTCAATGGTCAACATTTATTTAAAAGGTATATTTATAACATTTATTTATGAAAAATAATTTCGATCAAATGTCCACCACGACTGACTTGGCAATAGCCCATTCGATCAACCCAATTTTTGAGTACATTTTCGATTGTTTCCGACGTTATTTCAGCAATAGCGGCATGAATTTCGGTCTTGAGGTCTTGAATTGTTTCTGGATTGTTTGCATAACATTTATCCTTCACCGCTCCCCACAGAAAATAGTCCAATTCACATCACCATTTTGCTGATTATTCGATTATCGAAGATTGGACGCATGTATGATTGGAGTATTGTGGCATGCGCTGTGTGGCACGTAGCGCCGTCTTGTTGAAACCAAATGTTGTCCTTATCCATTCCTTCAATTTCAGTAAAAAACTAGTCAGTTAACATTGCCCGGTAGCACTCACCATTGACGGTTACGGTGGCTCCTTCATCATTTTCGAAGAAAAATGGTGATGCCACCACACCAAAATCCGCACCAAACAGTAACTCGTTGTGGATGCATTGGCTTCTCTACGACGACATGAGGATTTTCCGTGCCCCAGATGCGACAATTTTGCTTGTTAACATAACCACCGAGGTGAAAATGTGCTTCGTCCGAAAAGATGATTTTTCAGATGATCAAACGATCTTCAGCCCAATTTGCGAACTGTAGACGGTTCGGATGGTCAATAGGCTTTAACTGATGCACCAATTGAACTTTATATGGCTTCATTGCAAGGTCTTTTCGCAAAATTCGCATCAGAGTGCGTGAAATGTCCAATTGTTGTGAACGGTGCCGAGTTGATGTTGATGGTTGTTCACGCACTCTTTCAGCCACAGCAGCAATATTTTCGGTTGAGCGCACTGGACGAGTACGCTCTCGAGTTGGTTTATCCACCAACATTCCAGTTTTATGAACACGCTTAACGAATTGATCCACAAATTGAGTTTTCGGCACTTTTTTTTTATCAAATTTTTTTTTCAAATTTCGCACTGTTTGAGTAGAAGACTCACCACTTTGGAAGTTTTTAATATTTCCCAATTTTCTTCAAACGAATAGCGTCCCATTTTGTAAATGTCAAACATATAACTAACTATTTATGGCACCACGGATGACATTTGACGTTCGACTGTCAGTGATTCAAATTCCAAACACTAGATGGACCACCCTTTAGTTGGATAATAAAAGCGTTCAATTATCAGATAAAAACTTTGCAATGTCACTGTAAAAATCAAAGTGAAAATTGAAAATGCGCGTCGAAAAAGGGTACCCAGGGGAACAATTATGTACACTCGTATGGAAAGCAGTAAGATTCACACACGTACAGAAGAAATATTTTTTAAGCGATAAATCGCAAGAAATTCGCTTTTAATAAATACGTATCTGTGTATATGACGAGTTGTAAAAATTATTTCAATTATTATCTTTTTTTTGCTTTTTCTTCTTTCGAAATTTAATATAACAATATTAATAGTTAATGTGAAGAATATATTTATTCTTACAAAATATAAAACAAGTGACTCATGAAACTGATGATTCTGACTCATTCACTGAAAGTTCTATGTATGAAATTAAATCTAAATTTTTACATAATTTTGTGCTATTCTCATTACCGCGAGTCTTTGATTCCATGATTTCCAAATGGTTCTGGAAGCGAGCAGATTTTTATTTTATTTCAAATGATGAATTATCAAATATCATCAAATTTTATTACACTTTGGTTTAAGATTAAACTGAAAAATTTGTTCAGGTTATACTGCGCATATTTGAACGCTTCTATCAGAATTCAAGTTGACATTTGTGTTTTGAGCACGTAGTGTTCTGTGTCACCACCAGTATCAAAACTACGGGATGCACTTGTTTGGAAAAAGTATTGGCTAACGATGGACAATAATTTGAATAATGTTTTAATAATTGATATTCAAATTTTATTTAAATTGATTTCATTCATTTGCAAGCATTTGTTGTTGTAATTTCAATGGCAATGTCACAAGTAAAACCACATTGTTTTGTTGAGAACTAATGTAAGGGTGATAAATATGGGAATTTATTTTTGAATTGTACATTTTGCAATAATAAAAAATTTGTGGAATGTATGCGAAGTGGCGATAGCAAGGATATTATGGTGAAAGACCTTCTTGCTCTCTATAGAGTGATAATTAAATCTGGAGGTCAATTAAAAATGATCCTAATAAAAGTTGACAATGTAAAGAATGCTTTTAGTGTTGATTTGTCATTTGCAATATGACAAGTCTGGGTCATTTGTCCATATCAAATTCAACATTTTACCATTATCATTTGAATGTTAAAAAAACGAAATTGATTTCAACGCTTTGGTAATGCGATTGAATTTAATTATTCGATTGGCGATTCAAATATTGAAAGAGTTGATCAGATTAAAGATCTTGGTGTGATTTTGGACGAGAAACTTAATTTCAAAGCTCATATTGAATCAAACGTTTTGCTAGAGATTTTAATGATTCATATACAATTAAAATTTTATTTTTTAGTTTCGTTATTCCTATTTTAGAATATGGTTCTCAGGTTTGGAACACCTACAACTTGGGACAAGCAAGACGAATTGAGTCTGTTCAGAAGAAATTTTTGCTGTATGCTTTAAGAAGATTCAAATGGAATAATGGATTTCACCTCCCAAAGTATGAACATAGACTGCTGCTGTTACGAATGATTTCTTTAGAGAATCGCAGGAATATTGCTCGAATAATGTTCATCCTAAAGCTGATCAAGGGTGAAATTTGTTCGGATGTTCTTTTGGAAAAAATTCAATTCAGAATTCCATATCATTCTGTCAGAAATATTGAATTTTTAAGAATTCAATCTGTTAATCATGGCTATCAAAAACATATGTCTTTGAATATTTTAATTGAAACTTTCAACAAGTACTATAATGATAAAATGTTGAATGAATTTGTAATAGACTTTAATGTCATTTCGGAAGTAGTTAAGAAAAGATTGAATGAATTATTTATGAAACCAATAGATTAGCCATTAATTGTTTGTTTCATTTCGATTCATTTTTGTAGTTCAGCAATCACAGAGACTTGCTCCGAAATCATTAGGATTGGCAATAGATTGTTGATTCGATACAATTATTGAATCAACTATTTTATGTAAATCAATTGTAAATATTTTTTAAAAAATTATTTAAATAAACCACCTTTGGCGAAGAAACGCTGTTTGGTGCAGTAATAATAATAATAATAATAATAATAATAATTGAAAATTTTTTATTCTGTAGGTGGTGTAGATACAGTGGATAAAATGCTGTCTTGTTACAGCTGTAAAAGAAAGACGAACCGATGGCTGTATTTTCAAACATGATCGATATCTCAACATTGAACGCATTGATTATTTTCAAAGACGTGAAACCAAATTGGCAAACAGACAAAAAAACAATGCGGCGACTTTTTTTGCGTGAACTTGGACTTCCCCTCGCAAAACCGTATATGGCAAACCGAAAAGCTATACCACGATCTGAATCAGCGGCATCTTTACTTTGGGCTGTGAGTAGAGATTCGCTGAATGAATCTTCGGGGTGACGCGAAAGTTCATTGACCAGGTCTACGCCTTCAACACTATCTCGCGAATCTTCAATGTCTCGTGAGAGTTCACCAGGAACATTCGACATTCCTCTAAAAAGATCCGAATATCCACGGAAAAGCCCGATGTCACATTTGCTACAGTGAGAAGTCAAAATACAAAAACAATACACATGAAATTATGTGCTGTTTTTGCCAGAAAGGTGCAAACGCACTCATAACCGAAATGTTTGTGTAAATTGTGTTGCTAATAATAATGTGATGTTACCGTTTTGATTTTTTCAAAAATAAATTGACTATTGGCGATAAATAATGATTTTAACTAAAAAAAATGATGTTCGTAGTGCAAAATATATTAAAATTCCATGTGTGAAAATTCATACACAAGGAGGAGGAACGTAAGTATTTTTGAGGAGGCCGATGATGATAGAATGTTTGTCTAATCCATTGAAAGTTAGTTTTTAGTGATATTTCAAGATATATGCACGCATAAATAACTATGGTTTGTTTTGCAAGACCTTAGTGCTAAAAATCTTACAGATGGACAAAAGTAATGAATTGTTTCTCTCAGATTTGAAATGCATCGTAGTATTGAAACAATTGCTCATTTGATTGATACACCTGTCAGTATTTTGGATTATTTTAGACATTTGATTGAAATTCCAAATACTTCAAATTTGTCTCTAAATATTCTTGACAGGTAAAGACAGTTCGCAAATGGGGTGATAGATATGAACAAGAACGTTGTGTTATACGTAAGTTTCGACCAGGTAGGCCGCGCATAACAACTAATGAACAAAATATGGAAATTGTCAATTATATGAATCCTTTCTCAACTGCATCACGAGCAGCTGCTTTAATGTACTTGATACAATTATATTCTGGTTGGTGGAGGCGATGGTGATTACGATGAAAACACAATTGTCGATGAAAAATAACTTTGAAGTTATTCATTTATTTTTACTTTGTATTGGCAACAAAGGGTTCGAATTACATTGCTAAACGCACCGGCAGCGTTACGTTGAGGTCTTAACACAACAATAAATGATAATAAATGAACATCGACTCAGCTGTTGCGCATGCTTAAATAGCCAAAAAGTAAATGCAATGCGCAAAAGCTGAATCGATAGGTCAGCTAATCACTGCATTAAAAAATGTGCCATATCAAACTGCATTGAAACGTATACATGAAGCTGGTATTGGAAATTACAGTGCGGTTCGTGAAATACAATTAACTGAAGCACACAAAAAACTGAACCAATTATTGTCGATGTTAGATGTTTTTGGAAAAGAAAACTTCCCAAAAATCACAGATGAAAAACCAATCAAAAGTGATAAAAACATCATGTGGGCGTATTTAGACCAAAAGACCAGAAATATAATCAAAATCTCACACTATCATAGATCAGGATCATAGGATCATCTTATGGATACTTAATTTCGTAGAAGGATGCACCCATGACGGGGTGAGATTTTGGGGAAATTTCTAGCCTCGATAAGATCTACAACTTTGCCGAAGAAACCGAATGAAATTCGCAATCGTTTAGAAGTAAGAATTTGATGAAAACCCGATTTTTCGCCCTTTACAGGCGCCTGGACCCCAAACCCCTCAAACTCAGCACCCAAAATGTTGGCCAAATTGTCTTTTCCCCATTTGCAACATGACTGTACGGTTTTCAGTAGAAAAAATCACTTCATCGTGTTTACACATTTTTTTTAATAATAGAAAATTTTTCAAATTTAAGAAAAAAACAACATGTGCGGGAAGCTTTGTTGATCCACTTTTTTGCAAAGAAAACTGCCGCTGAAAGTTATCGTTTGTTCGTGGAATTATACGGTGAACATGCTGTATCAAATACAGCTGGTGATGAAAAGTGAATCTACTACGAAAATACAAAGCGCAAAAATTCGTATTGCAAGCGCGGCCAATCCACAAAATCAACGCCAAAGCAAAATATTCACGCTGCCAAGGTAATGCTTTGTATTTGGTGGGATCAGTACTGTATTATGAGCTGCTAAAACCGAACGAAACTATTAATGGAGAACGCTACCGACAATAGCTCATCAAATTGAACGCAGCTATCAAGCAAAAATGGCCAGAATGGGAGTACAGACATGAGACATTGATTTTCCATGAGGACAACGCGTAGCTGTGGCCTGCTCAAGGGCCCAAAAACTATGTGGAAAATGTCGGATGGGAAAATATGCCTCATCCGCCTTGCCGCCAAGGTCTGGACCTTGCTCCTTCTGACTACCACTTGTTTCGATCGATGCGAAATGCTCTTAAAATTGGCTTGATTCATTTCTAGCATCAAAAGACGAACAGTTTTTTTGGCGAGGATCCATAAATTACCAGAAAGATGGGAAAAAGTCAAACAAGTGCAGCAAAATGTCAAAGTATTTACTACGCGCTTTTTACGTGCCCGTAACATTTCGCGTCAAACATGTCTGTGGTTATGTCAATCTGTCATGTTTGCTTCATACTGTTCGCAGTGTTTGAGCCGAAATATTAATAAATTTGGAAAATTATGGAACAGTTTTATAGTTAAATTGAAAGAAAAAATATTTTCGTTTCAATATATTGAAGATATTATTTTGTTTGGTCTCATTAAACAATCCAACGTACCTATTGTTAGTGATTTTTATGTATTTCGGTTTCATGAGTCGAGTAACACGACGCGTTGTGTTGTCATTAGTTTTTATTTGTTTTAGTTTCATGAGCCGAATGTTAATGGACCCATGAAACCAAAATAAAAAATGTACATCACAATAATTTGAATAATAGTTTGATAATACTACAGGGTGGCCCATTTAAAAATTGGAATTTGATTTTGCTATAAAAAAAAAACGGCTCAATATTTTTCAATGGTCAACATTTATTTAAAAGGTATATTTATAACATTTATTTATGAAAAATAATTTCGATCAAATGTCCACCACGACTGACTTGGCAATAGCCCATTCGATCAACCCAATTTTTGAGTACATTTTCGATTGTTTCCGACGTTATTTCAGCAATAGCGGCATGAATTTCGGTCTTGAGGTCTTGAATTGTTTCTGGATTGTTTGCATAACATTTATCCTTCACCGCTCCCCACAGAAAATAGTCCAATTCACATCACCATTTTGCTGATTATTCGATTATCGAAGATTGGACGCATGTATGATTGGAGTATTGTGGCATGCGCTGTGTGGCACGTAGCGCCGTCTTGTTGAAACCAAATGTTGTCCTTATCCATTCCTTCAATTTCAGTAAAAAACTAGTCAGTTAACATTGCCCGGTAGCACTCACCATTGACGGTTACGGTGGCTCCTTCATCATTTTCGAAGAAAAATGGTGATGCCACCACACCAAAATCCGCACCAAACAGTAACTCGTTGTGGATGCATTGGCTTCTCTACGACGACATGAGGATTTTCCGTGCCCCAGATGCGACAATTTTGCTTGTTAACATAACCACCGAGGTGAAAATGTGCTTCGTCCGAAAAGATGATTTTTCAGATGATCAAACGATCTTCAGCCCAATTTGCGAACTGTAGACGGTTCGGATGGTCAATAGGCTTTAACTGATGCACCAATTGAACTTTATATGGCTTCATTGCAAGGTCTTTTCGCAAAATTCGCATCAGAGTGCGTGAAATGTCCAATTGTTGTGAACGGTGCCGAGTTGATGTTGATGGTTGTTCACGCACTCTTTCAGCCACAGCAGCAATATTTTCGGTTGAGCGCACTGGACGAGTACGCTCTCGAGTTGGTTTATCCACCAACATTCCAGTTTTATGAACACGCTTAACGAATTGATCCACAAATTGAGTTTTCGGCACTTTTTTTTTATCAAATTTTTTTTTCAAATTTCGCACTGTTTGAGTAGAAGACTCACCACTTTGGAAGTTTTTAATATTTCCCAATTTTCTTCAAACGAATAGCGTCCCATTTTGTAAATGTCAAACATATAACTAACTATTTATGGCACCACGGATGACATTTGACGTTCGACTGTCAGTGATTCAAATTCCAAACACTAGATGGACCACCCTTTAGTTGGATAATAAAAGCGTTCAATTATCAGATAAAAACTTTGCAATGTCACTGTAAAAATCAAAGTGAAAATTGAAAATGCGCGTCGAAAAAGGGTACCCAGGGGAACAATTATGTACACTCGTATGGAAAGCAGTAAGATTCACACACGTACAGAAGAAATATTTTTTAAGCGATAAATCGCAAGAAATTCGCTTTTAATAAATACGTATCTGTGTATATGACGAGTTGTAAAAATTATTTCAATTATTATCTTTTTTTTGCTTTTTCTTCTTTCGAAATTTAATATAACAATATTAATAGTTAATGTGAAGAATATATTTATTCTTACAAAATATAAAACAAGTGACTCATGAAACTGATGATTCTGACTCATTCACTGAAAGTTCTATGTATGAAATTAAATCTAAATTTTTACATAATTTTGTGCTATTCTCATTACCGCGAGTCTTTGATTCCATGATTTCCAAATGGTTCTGGAAGCGAGCAGATTTTTATTTTATTTCAAATGATGAATTATCAAATATCATCAAATTTTATTACACTTTGGTTTAAGATTAAACTGAAAAATTTGTTCAGGTTATACTGCGCATATTTGAACGCTTCTATCAGAATTCAAGTTGACATTTGTGTTTTGAGCACGTAGTGTTCTGTGTCACCACCAGTATCAAAACTACGGGATGCACTTGTTTGGAAAAAGTATTGGCTAACGATGGACAATAATTTGAATAATGTTTTAATAATTGATATTCAAATTTTATTTAAATTGATTTCATTCATTTGCAAGCATTTGTTGTTGTAATTTCAATGGCAATGTCACAAGTAAAACCACATTGTTTTGTTGAGAACTAATGTAAGGGTGATAAATATGGGAATTTATTTTTGAATTGTACATTTTGCAATAATAAAAAATTTGTGGAATGTATGCGAAGTGGCGATAGCAAGGATATTATGGTGAAAGACCTTCTTGCTCTCTATAGAGTGATAATTAAATCTGGAGGTCAATTAAAAATGATCCTAATAAAAGTTGACAATGTAAAGAATGCTTTTAGTGTTGATTTGTCATTTGCTGTCTCTTACGAAGTTTATAGGTGGAATGGGTGGAATATTATTATTATTATTATTAGCGTGAGCTCTTTAGGTCACATTTTGGTCAGAAAAAGAGTACATATGTCTCTTTAAAAAATTTATTATTATTTTTCATTTTGAAGACAAACAATATCACATTATAATTAATTCGTTGTGACACACTCATCCAATTTAACGCTCGGAGCATAAAGTCGGACGGTGTTCTAAAATCACATTTTAAAATATATCTCATTGCACGATTTTGTAATTTTTGCATTGAATCGATTTGTTCTTTTGTGCAATTTAGATAAAGAGTCGAGCAATAGTCAAAGTGTGGGAGAATTATCGAATTATAAACAAGTTTTCTTATATCCATTGTAATTTTATCACTAATTCTGTACAAAACGTTAACCTTACTTGCTATTTTTTTAGTAACAGAATTAACTTGAGCGTTGAAATCAAGTTTTTCATCAATCTCAACACTCAAATATTTTATCTGTTTAACTCTTTCAATTTGTTTGTTGTAAAGTTGTATAGACAAATTCCCACTTTTACACTCTCCTATCAATATCCACTTACATTTTTCGGCATTCAGTTTTAATTTATTCGCGTTAAGCCACTGTTCAATTTTCTTCAGTTCACGATTTGCTATTTCGACTGCTATGTCGGCGCTTTTATGTTTAACAATTAATACAGTATCATCAGCAAAAAGGACGATTTTTCCTACATCAGGAACTTCGACTTTGTCATTTATATATAAAAGGAAGAGATAAACACTCAATTGTGTACCCTGAGTAATAATTATAGCCCAATTGGAACGTCAATTTCATTCGACATTGTATTTTTGAATTTCGTACATTGTTTTCTACTATTCAAAAAACTAGCAAACCATTTTAATTCGTTTCTCTTTATTCCAAAATTTTCTAATTTTTTCAACATAATTTGTCTATCCACTGTTTCGAAAGCCCCTTTTTCGTCTAAAAATACGACAACAATTCTGTTACCCTGTTCTCTACTAATTTTCCAATTGGCAATCAGATCGTTAAGTTAACTGTCTCACACGAATGCTTCTCTCTGAATACCGATTGGTTTTCTGAGAGCAGATTGTTGTCATTTATGTATTTTAACAATTGATCTTTAACTAGAAATTCACATATCTTCTCATCAACGGGTAGTGCATTTATCGGTCTGAAATTGGAAGCGATGTTTGTGTTATTTATTTTCGGAATGGTATGATGATGGAAGTTTTCCCTAAAAAATTCATCTAAAAAATTCAATTTTTCATAGATTCATTAATTATATTTTTCAAAAAGTACCCTGTATATTCCATTGAGTCAAACCACACTAACGAGTTACAAATTTGGCTTTTGTTACACTTCTTCGTGAAATACTTTGATGATTGGATGACTTGGTCAAAAGTAACTTCACTAAATGTGAAAACATTTTCATTTCTAGCAAACGGTTCCATATATATTTCATTCGGAATTTGTGAATTTATTTCAATGATACTGTCTACAAAAAAACTATTGAATTGTTCACTAATTTCTTCTCTTACTGAGCAAGCTACATCATCAAAAATAATTTCATCACATACATTTGCTTTTTTACTTGGGAGGAGTTTATTTAGGCTTCTCCACATTTTTTTTTGATCGTTGCCTGCTTCAATAATCTCATTTTTTATTGAGTCACTTTTCTTTTTTTTAACTAACTTGTTATAATCATTTCGTTTGTTTACGTAAAATAACCATGTTATTTAATTTCTATCATATTTCCAATTGTTGTATAATTTTTTCTGCTTTGCATTGTCTAAGTTCATCATCGAACCAACACAATTCAATTTCTTTTTCTTTAATAGTTATATTTTTTATCATTGGTTCGACTGATATTGTCAAATTTGTTCTAAGTAGTTTTAATTTCTCGTTAAGATCTGAAATTTCAAAATTGTACCAGTTGCAGTTTCTAAGGTTTTCTAATAAATTCATTTGGTTATTATTACGCCATGAGAGAAACTTTTCTCTTTGCAAATTTATTTTCGGTAATCGAAATAGTTTCGTGATCAGAAATTCGTTCAGTCTCTTCTGTTTGGCAAGACAACGTCGTTAAGATCTGAAATTTCAAAATTGTACCAGTTGCTGTTTCTAAGGTTTTCTAATAAATTCATTTGGTTATTATTACGCCATGAGAGAAACGTTTCTCTTTGCAAATTTATTTTCGGTAATCGAAATAGTTTCGTGATCAGAAATTCGTTCAGTCTCTTCTGTTTGGCAAGACAACATTTATGGCTCATTTGTCAATATTAAAATATATTAGTTTGCTTTATGAAATTCAGAAAAAATGATTCAAACAATGACTTAATAGTGGAAAATAAATCAAATCAAATTTGTATAGATGTGCCAAACCGATATGTTAATAAATTGTTCATTATTATACTATTTATTAAGTTTGTTATTATTTATTAGGATCGATCCTAATAAGCTTATTAATATATTTATTATTTATTATGATAACGAAGTTAATAAACGCCTTTTTGAATTTTGCTTAACATTTACAAATAAACATTTCCCATTTATATTTTTATTTTCTATCACATTTTTTCTAATTTCACTGTATTTGATCATGTAATTTTTTTTTTTAAATCTAAATGTTATTTTTCAAATTGTCATAAAAATAAAAAAAAAAAAAATTTATAGAATAATTATAACCGAAAATTTCACTGTACACACAATGTAAACAAATGAATGTCAGCTTACGAAATGTCAAATAAAAATAAATGAGTGCGTTCACTATGTTTTGTCGTCATTTTTAACATATTTCGTTGATTATATTCTATTTATTTTTTGTGAATGATTTTTTTTATGTCTGTTAGACACACACATTTTTCGAAAAAAAGTTATACAATGTAACAGATTTCTATTATTTTGTATATTTATTAACTATTAAGCATTTCTTATTCTTATTCTTTATTCACCGCCAAAAAATTGGCTGAATTTTAATTGATACAATAATTACAAAAAATTTTACAATGTGGCAAACAGAATAATTAACAATAATATCACAAGTTTTGTTGGTCGTTAGTTAGGTTTAATTTTTTTAGTCTATTTTTTAAAATACTTTTGTGTTCTGTGTTGTTATACAAATTACTGAATTCATTTACAATTCTTATCATTTTAGCAATTGGTTGATTAAACGAAAAATCATTATAATAATGTGGGATTTCTAAAAATCTACTAAAACGTAAATTACGATTATTTCTGTGTTTAACAAATTTGCTTGCAATATTTACATCTCTCATTGTATTATTTAGAATTTCAAATGCGAATAACATATTAAATTCAGTTCTTCTATACTTTAGAGTATCTAATTTGGCTAATTTACATCGGTCATTGTATGGAGCTAACCTGTATGTGTCTCTCGGAATTTTATTTATTTCAAGCATATGATATAAAAAACTCTTTTGTACTGACTCTAAATCATCTTGATACGTTTTTTGATATGGATCCCAGATCACTGATCCAAATTCAAGCTTAGAACGAACAAATGACATATATAACAATCGCTGTGTTGACAATGAAAATGTATTTTTCGATTTGCTCCTTATGCAAGCCCATGATTGACGTGCACTTGCAATAATTTGCTCGATATGCGGAATGAATGAAAATCGCTTATCAATATTGATACCAAGATCGCGCACTTGATCGCTACGTTCAACGACATAGTTGCTGAGTTTGTATATTGCATTTGTGAATGAACGTGAACGACTAATTGTTAGAATGGCACATTTTTGTTCATTGAAAAATAATTTGTTAGCTTGGCACCATTGTAATAAACAATCAATATCACTCTGCAACATAAATACGTCATTCGAAGATGTGATTTCCATGAAAATTTTTACATCATCGGCAAATAATAAGATTGTTGAATGTTTGACTACTTTGACGATCATTTATAAACATCAAGAAAAGCAAAGGGCCAAGAATACTTCCCGGTGGAACACCAGATGTTGATTCATAAAGATTTGAACGATGTTTTCCTATTTGCACGTAATTTAGCCGATGAGTAAGATAATTGTAAAACCATATTGATGATTCCTTTGAAAAATTGAAACTATGCAGCTTTTTGATAAGTAAATGATGACTTACTCGATCAAAAGCCCTTTTGAAATCACCATAAAACACATCTAATTGATTTCCTCTTTCAAGGGCATTGTGAGCAGCAATTGATAAATTCATAAGATTTGTTGAAATTGAACGACATTGACGGAATCCGTGTTGAGAGTTCGATAGATTGGCTTCAACATGGGCCATTAACTTTGTCTTAATTGCAGATTCAAAAATTTTCAATATAATAGAGCTGATGGCAATAATGCGATAATTTTCTACGTTTTTACGATCACCTTTCTTAAACAATGGAATGATGCGAGACAATTTTAAACTCTGAGGAATTTTTCCTGTTTCAAGCGATTTACTGAATAATAACCACAATGGAAAAATCAACGAGATTGCACATTCTTTGATTATTCTTGGGTCAATATCATCCGATCCTATGCTGGATTTAGATTTCAGCTGATTAATTTCAATCTCAATGTCATCCATTGTCAAATTTAATTTCAGTGCATTTGCGCCTTCCTCAGCAAAAATTTCATCAAAATTTGTTGGAACGTCGTCCCTATCAAATGATTGTTTGAAGTATTCAGCAAATATATCAGCAATTTTTTCCGATGAATTTGCTTTTTCATTGTTGAAAAACATTTCTGACGGATGGATAGCTTGACATTGAATTGTTGCTTTTAATATATTTCCAAAATTGAGATGGATTCGTTGTAATGTTTCTTTCAATCTTCGCAATATATTCATTGTATAATCTTTCATGGCATTCATTGAAATCAATTAATGCTAGTTTGTATTCATCTGTAATTTGACCTTTTGGTTTGCGTTTAAACAATTTGTCTCTTCTATTTTTCAAATGTTGCAATTCCTGTGTCCACCAAATCGGTTTGTTAGATTTGTTGATGACTTTCTTCTTTGGTAGATTTTCATCAATTAATCGACGTAAAGTTGAATAGAAGAATTCAAAAGCATCCTCCACGCTCCTATGATTAATTTCATGTGCAAAATTTACAGCATCTAAGCATTGATTCAACTTTTCATAATTACCACGATTAAAACAGTAAAATTCGATAGTTTCACAATTCACACATGGCACAATATTCTCAAATGAAATCTCCAACGGTGGGTGATAAACATCGGTTTTATTTATATCAGTGACTGCAATTGGACATTTACAAACGCAAACGTCATTGTAATTATCAACATGCACCAAATCAAGAACATTATTTGCAATATTTGTGATGTTTGAGAGCTGATACAACGATGCTTCTTGAAGTTTATTAAGAAATTCACTTGCTATTTGAAAATATTTAGCATTGTGATGTGTTATCCAATCTGTTGGCAAAAAATATGAAAACGTTTCATCAGGTTTCCAAGAAATATTTGAAATATTCCAGTCGCCCAATACAAACAAACGATGATTAGAATACGAAGATAATATGGTTTTTACATTTGTATAGTGCTCAAGATATATACAGTTGTTAATTTGTTGCCATTGTGGAACATATCCAGCATAAATAATGACTGGTTTGTGTTTGTATGGGATTTTAATACACACATGGTTGCATGACCGATCACACTCAAATTGAATTCTTTCACTCTTTAGATGTTTATGCACTAACACAGCAACACCGCCGCCACGCGTTAGTCTGTCATGACGGTAGACATCAAAATGCGATGAAAAAAAGTCTTCGTCTGTATGTGTATCGTTTAACCATGTTTCAGTGAAACACAAAATTTTGTATTGAGTTGTTCCAATTCGAATTTTAACATCATGCTTTGCCGGAATGCTTTGTATATTTTGATAATAAATAGATTCCAATGTAAATGCTCTAAATGGATTTTTATTACTTCTATTATATCTACTATTATACTATTTGAAATGAAATCACTTTTGTGAATTGAAATATTTTTCGAATATGACTGTGAATTCAATCTAAAATGTGACGCAATTAATTGAATATTTTCGATGGCATTGAAAAATCGGTCCACATTTTCTTCATTCAACTGCACATTATCGAGTAATTTCATTTCTTGGAGCATTTGATAGTCAAATTCATCTGGCTCCTTGAATTGAGGTATTTTTTGTCGATGTTCGTGTTGTTTATTTATTTGCGTTCTGGTGTTGTTGTCAAATCCATAAAATCCGTTGATTGTGCTGCGGTTGTTGACTGTGATGTTGTTGTTGCTTGCGTTGTTGTTGTTGATTGTGATGTAGTTGTTGTCGAATTTTGTTTTACGTTTTCATTTTCATCAATTTGAATAAGATCCGCTGAGAAATCACCAAGTGTCATTCGTGATTCCATTCGACGCTCGCTAAAATCGCCAATAAGAATGCCAGCAGGCCAAAAGTCTGGTTCTGACAAACGAACATATAGCTCTTCAGTACAGATCACCCGGAATGAAATGAAAGTTAGAGAGCTCAAATCTGCGTCCTTTTTGACCAATAAATGCACCAAAATTTGCTTATCATTGACATCAGGAATTTCTTTTTTGATGTGACTAATAATATTAGCTTGCGTGACATTTGGATTGAAACGTGATACATAGATTGATTTTGATAACTTTAATTTGGGAGCCATTGGTTTCTTACCCACTTCAACTGCCAAACCAAGATCAGTTGATGTTAATTTGGAATTTTGAGCGATAAAACGACCAACAATAATAACAGTTGAGTAATTGAAACAAACACCTATTTTTGTCGTTTTAAATAATCTTGTTTTATTATCAAAACAATTGTTTCGGAGACTCATGTCACCTTCTTCAGTTGAGTTTCAAAATTAACTAAATAGAAAGACAAAATGCGGAATAAAATCTACGTGAAACAATGAGCAAGTCAATAAATAAAACAGTTATGTACCAATACAATTTAAAGAAGAGAAAACAAAGAAGAATAGTGAGGACCACAATCTCTGTTGACAATATTTTTTCTGTGGTTGTATATGTGAAAAGATTCGAGAATGTTCAATTTTTTTGGATTAGATTCGTTTTCAATTAATTTAAAATTTGATAAGTTAATGCGGTGTTCATTATCCAAAATATGTTCAGCAATACCACTTCTGAAACCCTCGCAATTTTTAATGTAATTCATGTGTTCTTTGGCTCTGATTTTTAAAGAACGTTTAGTTTGGCCAATGTATAAAGAATCACAATCAGAGCAACATGCTTTGTAAATGCCGGGTTTATCAAATGAATTACGTTTGTCTTTCGTGGAATTTAGAAGAGTATGCAATTTTGTTGTGCTTTTAGGAGCGAGCGAGATGTTATGCGATTTGAAAATTTTTGATAAAACATTGAAATTGGAATCGTCAAATGTCATGCCGCACCACTTGTTGTCTCCTTCACTCTCATGTAAAGAGCTACAGTTAAGACGTAGTTCAAAATTTTCTCAGCATCAAAATTTTCAACACACATAGGCACATTCAAAAGTCTATGTATCATGGAATTAAAAGAAGCGTGTTTATGTGAAACATGATGATTCGATTCGACAGGAATAAATCGGTCGGTAGTTGTACATTTGCGAAAAATATCGAAATTGAATTTCCCATTAGCCGCTCGTTCAATAGTTAAATCCAAAAAGGGCAATTTTGATTGTTGTTCAATTTCACATGTAAACTGTATTTCACTACAAACCGAATTCATGATATTCAATGTCCCTTCAATGTGTTCCTCTTTAACGACGGCAATACAATCATCAACGTAACGATGATAAAAGACAGGAAAAAGTGAAGTTTTGATTAAACATTCTTCGATTGTCACCATGAATAAATTGCAAAGAAACGGACTCAAACTCAATCCCATTGCCAAGCCGTTAGTTTGTTTGTAATAAGTGCCTCTAAATTCAAAAAACGACTGTGAGACACACACTTTTGTCAAATCGAATAATGCATTTAGTTCCACAACATTCAAATTTTGTTTATCCAAAAATTCTTTTAAAGCATCTAATGCACCGTCAACTGGTACACTAGAAAAATAAGATTTGATATCGAATGATACCAACCGTTCATTTTCATTGTGTTCCAAATTATGGAATTTTTTAATTAAATCAAAAGAATTTTTAACGGAAAATTTGTCAATTGATTTCATTTTACTGAATTTCTTACATAACCAAGATGAGAAATTTGCATTCGGCGAGTCATAATTAGCAACAATTGGTCTATATGTGTTGCCCGGTTTATGTTGTTTGAATAAACCGTATATGCGTGGAACAAAGGAATTTGATTTTATCATTTTTTTCCCCCAGAAACATCCAAATAAATCCGAATATTTTTTGACTACCGAATGAATTTCCGTTTTCATTTTGTTTAATGGATATTTGACAATTGTGTAATTTCCCTTATTGATTAATTCCATCATACCAGAGTCATAATTGTTATCAAAAAAGAAATTCATCAAATTTTTTGCCTCTTTTCAATTCACGATGTACGGTAACTTTCTTTGTTTTTGGCACATTCGTGCCATTTTTACGTTGTTCAATTACACGCGTTGGTTTTTGTGAGTTTTTTGGCGTATCAGAAATCTCTGTGCGGCGACGTTTAACTGATATAGCTGGCGAATTTCCAAGTTTACGCGCCAAAATTGGTGTTTTGAGCGGATTTGTTTTCAAATCTTCAATAGTTTTGTGTGTTTTACCAGTGTTTGTGTGAATTTCCTTAATGACTGATGCGAATGATTTTGGTTGTTCTGTATTATTCTTTTCAGAAGGTGAATTTACGTTACCAATAATGTTTTTGCTTAGTTCACGGGTTAATTTTAATAATTCATCCAGTTTCACGTTCACCGATGCTTCAAACATTGATGGTTGATTGGTTGACGATG
Source organism: Resseliella maxima (assembly GCA_029041755.1). Classification (NCBI taxonomy): domain Eukaryota; kingdom Metazoa; phylum Arthropoda; class Insecta; order Diptera; family Cecidomyiidae; genus Resseliella; species Resseliella maxima. The sequence continues at coordinate 20,252 of JAQOWM010000564.1, forward strand.
GTTTGGTGTTTTGTTTATTTGTTGGTTCAATCAAGCATTTATTACAGAAAATTTTCACATTGGCACTGTTTATTTGACAAGTCTTGACCGATAATCCAATACATTGAAGATGAATGATGTTTTTACATTTTGAGCATTGAGTTGTTGAGTCATTCTTCACATTAGCCGGCGGGCAATCATCCCGGGAACATTGTTTAATCGGCGACATTGAGATGTAGTCAAATGTTTTGGGTCACTGATGACTTTACGGTGCACTGACACTTGATTACAACAACAATATACAATGCGAAGAACAATTGTTCAATATTTCGGAAAATATTCAATAAATATTTCAGCAACTTCACTATTTCCAATGAATACATCAATTGTTAATTGAGAATATAATACTCATATGACGATATTTATTTTGCTAATATTTTTAATTTATAAAAATTACGATAAAGAAACCAACAATACAAGTAAATTTGACAGCTGTCAACAAAAAAAAAAAAAACTAAAAAAAAACTAGAAAAATAAATGAGAAATGTTTATTAGTGAATGTTCCGCCAAATTGCAAATGGCGTTTATTAACTTCGTTATCATAATAAATAATAAAGCTGAAGCTGATATTTCTGATATTATTGCATTCAAGAAAATGAAACGGATATTGCACATGCATTCGATATTGTTGTGGAAATTGAGCAAATTGATAATGAAATTGCTGAATTGAAACAGTTTATAAGTGTAAAGTACGATCTACCTTGATCCTCGAGTAGTGAGAATCCAGTAAAACCTCATTAAGTTTCTGTGCTCATCAACTCACGGAATTCTTTTTTTTCCATTTTAACAAAAATATTCGGAGGTTAGTTGATTCTAGCGCTGTAAATTACAGTGGCCGAAGTAAGAATACAGACAGTGTCTGTTAGACACACACATTTTTCGAAAAAAAAATATACAATGTAACAGATTTCTATTATTTTGTATATTTATTAACTATTAAGCATTTCAGAGAAAAATTGTATAAACATATTTTATTTTATTCGAATTTTTTGACTTTTTTCGATCTTTGTTTAGGAGACGATTCGCCCGTATCCATCATATATCCTCAAAAACGCCAGTACGGACTGGGAATTACAGCAGTATAATGCGCCAGTATCATGCAGCATGGAATACATCTTTTGAACAATTGGCAAATGAAATCATCAGATATGAACATAATTTTAAATGTTTAGGGACTTTTGGCTCGTAAAGTTCACAAAAAATGGCCGGCGATACAACAACAAAGACGAATCGACTGCGGGTATCAGGGCGGTTTGGAACAACATCCCTCGGCCAAAATCAAATCACTGTATGACAATCTGCCTCGTCGAATCCTCGCATTATATGATGTCAAAGGCAAACACACAAAATATTAATTAATTAAATTTCTTAAAATGTGATTTTAACGTGAAAAACTTCAAGGGTCGGTATCCTTATTTCGCGCTTGAAACATGCCAAAAATCGAAAAAAGTAAAAAATTTGAATAAAATAAAATATTTCTATACAATTTTCTTCTGAAATGCGTAAAAATAGTTAATAAATAAATGTATAAACAAAATAATAGAAATCTGTTGCATTTTATGACTTTTTGTATTTAACAAACAGCGTATAATTGTATACTACTGATTGCATTGCGCTCAAATTGTGACAGTAGAGGTTTGAAGGATTGTTCTAGCCAGAAATAATAGCAATTTTGAAAAATAGGTGGCGACTCTTGTATTTTCTCCGCATTATTGAACAGCATAGTAAAGCTGTGCAAATTTTATTATGTATTGGATCAGTGCACAAACTGTGTCTTGATAACCTATAAAAATGTGAACAATATTACCTGCAACTTTCTGCATAATTCCTTTTTCGTAGTAATAGCGTAAGCTTCGAGATAATTTGTCGTAGTTCATAGCAGGACGATTCTTCTGTAGACCCCAAAGTCGTGCAACCTCCTCTGGTTCGATTAATTTAAACTAAATGAAAAGGTAATGTTAGCTGTCATTGCAACATGTGTCTTTTGTTTTGATTGCATTGTTTTTTTGATTTTCGAGTAATTATTTGACTTTTTTGATATAAATTTAATATTTTCACCAAGTTATCATTCAAATTTATATGAAAATATTAAAGTAAAAAGGTGTGGCCTAAAGGTTATATTATGGCCAAATGTGAGCCAAATGTGATTTTTTTTTTTTCAAAATGATATCTACTTTTCCAGACTTTTCCAGCGGTGTGAATATCTTTTTTCAAGATCTATCAACTAGAGGTGTCAGTTGCCCAGGCTGATCCATGGACTCCCAGGATTTGGCCTGAATTCCAAGCCTTCCTATTTGAAATTTCATGAAAAATTGGTGTAGATAATTTTATATATATTTTTATATGAAATTCCAAATAGGAAGGCTTGGAATTCGGGCCAAATCCTGGAAATCCATGGATCAGCCTGGGCAACTGACACCTCTAGTTGATAGATCTTGAATTTTTTTTTACTATAGTCAAAAATTAATTTATTTTTACGTTTTTCCTACCGGATAACTGAGAAAAATCAATTGGAAATTTTGTCATTTTTACACAATTACAAAATAATAGAGAAATTGATGCTTATCCCAAAAAAAAAAATGATTAAGTTTTGAGCATGCTCATTTATTACTCATTTAATCATGAGTAACTTCGTCGAAATTGCTCACTTAATCACAGAAATTTTCTCAAATTGAGTAAGATTTGAGCAGGAGTAACTTTTTGAGTAAGAGTAATGCCCATGTGTAATCGATTCCACAATGCATCACTCATTTCATTAGGCAGACATATTTCTTCGTTTATAAGTAAAATATCAAACTCTAAGTGAGTTTTCTTTGTATTGAAGAGATCGGACAAACTTTGCACATTGTTTTGGTTGAAAACAAATGGATTTTTTTAAAAATTTGAATGCCAAATCGAATTTTTTGAAATCTGAGAATCTTGAATGGAATGCATCAATTAAAATATCTAGATAGCGGACAAAAATTTCCGTATCGTAACCAAGCCAAAATTCCTCATTGAATTGATTTGAATCTAATACAGGAAAAAAACTATAATCTTTGACATTGAAGACATTGTCTTTTGCCATATCCCAAATGAATTTGTTTTTTCCTTGCAGTCACATTCAGCTCGTTCAAATGTTTCGTGATATCAGCAAAAATATACAGTCGTTCTTTTCATGCAACGGTCGATATCTCGCGAAATTCCGCATTCAACTTTTGTTCTTCGAGAAATAGTTGAATTTCATGAAACAAGTCACAAAAACGATTTAAGCCTTAGCCGCACCTTAACCAACGAATGCTTTTAAAATGCATTATATCAGCAAATTTTGAATTTAGTTCTTCTGTCAAAAATTTGAATCGACGATGACGCAATTCACTTGCTCTGATTGTATTGATAATTTACGAAAATTTGAACAAAAATTTATGAGTACAAAAAAACAAAAATCAGTGATATTGCTTCATATACTTTGGTTACTGTTTTCAAAACATTGCAATACGATTGCAGAGCCTGTACACATAAATTTTGTGGATGAATAATGCAATGATATATAACGAACAATGATGTGTTGAAATTTTCTGCAATATGTTTTTTTAGTAAAATGGCAAAACCGGCATGAATTCCAATCATCGACGGAGCTCCATCTGACACACTGACACGAGCTTCTTCAAATCTAAATTAAATCGGGCTGCAACGGCCATAAATCCATCAAAAATGTCTTCAAACTCGAGTTTGCTCAGTTAGTGGTAACAATGCAATTTCATATGAGGCGCATGTAATGAGATGATTCGTGCTTACAAACTGTTTGACGACTTTTTGCTCGGATTCTAATTCATTTTTCAGTCGTAATATTTCATTTGCACGTTTTTCGGACGATGGTGGAAACTTCTCATTAATTTCACTGTGGTTAATGTTAAAATGTCGCTCGAAATTGAATTTATTGTTTTGAGCATGAATTTGTCTACAAATGAGACAAATTGATTTGCCTTTGTGATCAAAGCAAAGTAAAGTTCTGTCCATTCTTCATGAAATTTACTATTCACTTGCTTTTGCTTTTCTTTTTCAACATTTCCCGACACTTTTCGAATATTTGTAACTGCTTGAAGCAGCCCTTGATTCACCTTCATCACTTTCTACTGCTTTTCTTTTTCTTACTATAAAACGATCCATTTTTGATTGCACACAATTGAATGTGAATTATGAAAATATGAAATTATGCTTGGAAATAGCCAGTTAATGTGAACATAAAAACAAATAACGGCTTATTATTACATAAACAAGAATCGACATTAGCCCAGTTCAAATAAACCACATGTACGGAGTGTTGTGTGGCATACCATTTTTTTATTCCTTTTTATGCCAAAAATAAACTGTAAAATGTTCATATCGATCGGAGCACTTGTAGAGGTCGCGCAAAGCTGTTAAAGTCTCATTTGAGGTTCCAGTACAAAATTTGACATTTTTCGCCTGAAAATTGCAAATGTTTGATTGAAAAACTTCGTAAATGCGTTTGAAATGTATTTATTTGTTCACATTTTTAACAAATTTATAAACTGACCAACATTTAAACATGCAGTCATCATTTTTTTTTTCTTTGAAATAATTTCAAAGTTTCTGAATAATGACCATCGCGACTTTAAGATGGTGCTACGATAGTGTTCGACTTAATTTAAATGCATTACGCAGATGAAGTTACGGTGAGATCGATTGAACACGTTCGGAAACATTTTTTGTGTTCATGTTCATTTAAGTTCGGTTAAAGTTGTTTGAAAGAGAAAAAAGGTTTTAAAAGAAAGAGTAAAAAGAATTCGAATGAACTCGAACAAACATGAACAGTTTGGTTCAGTGTGCAGCTCTAATTCAAATAATATTGTGTTTTACTTGTCGCAAATTAACTCACGTAGTGGTTACTACGAGTTCGAGAGCACTTTCGGTAGACACAAAAATGTGTATTTGGAGGTACAAATGAGTCTTAGTAGGTGCTACGTGCTTTGTGTTTCACCGGTTTATTTAAAATGGATTTGTCAATATTGAAGACAAAATTTGCATCTTTCGAATTATTTTATCCTTTTTTATATTAAAATGTTTCCAAGTCTAACTAAATCAAATGTGTAAATTGTTTCTCACCTCCAAACCTTTACCAGTCCACGTAATGCAACCCGTACTGAAATAAGTAAAGCAAGTTGGTAATTAATTCAAATTCTTTATATATTTAACTACCTAGAAATAGAATTGTCCAATAATGCCACCAAAAACTGCCAGAGTTGCAATGATCCTCTCCGTTGATGGGTTCCAAGGGAATTTATTCCACTGTAATGATTGTTCGTATCATAATGATTTCCTCTACGATTATATAAATCATTAGTTGAAGTAGTCGACAAATTTGAATTTATTTGATAAGTGTTAGACGATATGTCCTGCCATAATGTTTGAGAATTGTTGGATGCACCGATACTTAGCAGCTGGAATGTAGTTTCAGCACGAACAGGTGATTGATTCATATCAGAAACCGTTTGAACGGGGTTCATTTCATACTTTTTTCTATTCCTTTAGATGTTATAAGATTTATTCTTCTTAAATTTCATTAAATTGTCACAACATCAAGTTGTTTCATTGTTACTGATCTATTGTAGGAACAAATGAAACGAAAATGTTTTGTCAGTAAAAATGTTATATTAGCTTTGATTTTTCATTGAAACTTGCAAATAATAATAATAATAATAATTGGGAGGTTATGTTCTGTCAAAGCACTCACATCTATCGTTCTATTGTTTAAATTTTATTTTCGAAATTAAAATATTTCTCAACACTTTCAAATTTCAAAAAGTAGTTTTATTGTGAATTTTATATTAAAATTTTGTGATTTTGTTGAAGTTTTCTTAAATAATTCTTCAAATTTAATTTAAATTGATTTTATTCTTTTGCGAGAATTTGTTGTTGTAATTTCAATGGCAATGTCCAAAGTAAAACCACATTTTTGTGTTGAGAACCAATGTAATAAATATGGAAATTTATTTGTGAATTGTACATTTTGCAATAATAAAATATTTGTGGAATGTATGCGAAGTAGAGATAGCAAGGATATTATAGTGAAAGACTTCCTTGTTCTCTATGGAGTGATAATAAAATCTGGAGGTCAATTAAAAATGAACTTAATAAAATTTGACAATGTAAAGAATGCTTTTAGTGTTGATTTGTCATTTGCTGTCACTTACGGAGTTTGCTTTATGAAATTCAGAAAAAATGATTCAAACAATGACCTAATAGTGGAAAATAAATCAAATCAAATTAGAACGCAGACAGATGACCCATTTTTTATCCTATCCGACGATAGTGGTGAAGCTGATATTTCTGATATTATTGCATTCAAGAAACCAGAAAATGAAACGATTATTGCACATACATTCGATATTGTGGAGGAAATTGAGAAAATTCATAATGAAATTGCTGAATTGAAACAGTTTATAAGTGTAAAGTACGATCTACCTTGATCCTCGAGTAGTGGGAATTCAGTACAACCCTAAGAAACCTGTTATCTCTGCATTCACTTATTCTTTACATATTTCAAGATTTTCGAATGACTTCAAGATAAAGTTTCATATATATTCTAGTATTAAGGATGATTTTGCGAACAAACGTAGAAATAAGAAAAACAAATTTATCAGTTTCGAATTTTCAACATTGAAGAAAGAGATTTGTGAATTGTTGGCTCATTTTTAAAAATGTGTATTCAAACTATTTTTTAAAACCATTTGAACAAAAGGAAACAAGGACGCTTAATGTCTTATAATTAATGTATTATGCTTTTTGTATTTTTCAAATGTTATGTTCTTTTGTTGTAAACAACAAACTATTAAGCTAGCACTACATGAAATGTAGGTTGAAATATTATTTTCAATTTAATACTATATTTCATAATGTATTTTTTATATTTTATAAATTGGATATGTTAAATATATTCATGTAATTCAAAATGAATTTGAATAGTAATGTATAAATTTGATTACTGTATAACTAGTAATAAATATGATGGTTTTTAACCATGCAATATGCGTTACCAGATTTAAAATGAACAAAACTTTTTTTTGCTTTTGTTTAACAAGAATGATACATTTAAATGTATCTAATAACATTAGCTTATGTGAAGTAAATACTTTTTAAAATTCCATTCACATTTCTATTTAAAAATTTTTTACATCATATGTTTTCAAAAAAATTAACAAACCATTTTATTACTTTTTAAATAATCAAATTTATTAATTAAATTTAGATTTAGTTTTGATATGTGTGATATGAATTGCAATTACAAAGTCTATATTACATTCTCGAATTTTATTTTGGAATTCACTTTGGCATTTATTCATCATTGTATTATATTCACCGAAAAGGATTTGGTTGAACTGTATATTAGACCAAATTCACTATTTGTGATTTTTGTGAATATCGTTAATGCTTTAAGTCTTATTCATCAATTCTGGTTGTGGTGATTCGATTGTAAATATAAATATTGTAGGCGATTTTAATTTGTCCGACTTGTTATGGACTTCAATTGACGTTGATAATATAAATATGTTCTATCCAATTATTTATTTTGGATTCCTTTCATGAATTTGGTTTGTCGCAGATTAATGAATTTTCTAATAACAATGGTAGAATGTTGGATTTAGTTTGGACTAATGATCCGGATTTGTTGTATTGCATATTGACATTGAATAGTGATATTTTTTTGATAAATACTGAGGTGCATCATAAATCAATTGAGATTGTCATTTTTGGAAGTCAGAATGATAAAATAAATCCAATCTTGTAACATATCTTTATTTCAGAAATACAAATTAAGATGTGATTAATGACTGCGTAAAAAGAGACATAATTCCTTAGATGATGACTATATTTTTAAAACTGCTCGTATTAAGTATAGACGTCCCCGTTTTGCATATATGCAAAATTATATATAATAATTATAAAATTGAAGAACTGATGACCCAATGAAATTTTTTAAACTTGTTGATGCTATTAGAAAAACCATCAATGACTTGCCTAACGAAATGCATTATGGCATTCGAAAGTCATGTAATGGTTATGAAATTGCAAATCTCTTTGCTGAATTTTTCGCTCATGCATATACTCAACATGATTTGTGTTTGTCTGACTTTTGCAATTTTGGTAGTTTTGAAGAAGGAGAAAATATGTGCAAAAATTTTCCAAAAAATGTTATTGATGATAATGTTATTTTTCAAAATGCTCTAGAACTGCCGAATAATTTGGTTTCTGGCCTTGATAGTCTGCCTAATATGTTTATAGATGTATTATAAATTCTTTAATTAAACCAATTTCTATATTACTTTGATGTTTCGCTTGGTTCGGCCTATGTTCCTGTTATAAATCATCTTTTATTAAGCCAATATTCAATAAGGAATCAAGAAATAATGTAGAAAATTACAGGAATGTTGCCTTGAAATACAAAATGTAATTCCGAAGATCCTGGATTCTATAATTGCAAGGAATCTGCATTTTCATATCAAAAATTTAATTTAATCAATTCTACATGATTTCATAAGAGGAAGATCAACCATTACAAATTTGGTAGAATTTACTTCTCTTTGGTAGAATTTACAGTGGTGATTCAGTTATTCTTTCATTTGCAGATGATGTAAGACTTTCTCAACACATAAATTCAATTGATGATTGTTATTTTCTTCGAAAAAGTTTGAATAAAATTGTTAAATTCTTTGAACTGAATCAATTGAGATTGAATGTAAAAGAAACAATAAGGGTGATCTTAACATCACTTTGGTAATTGAATTTAATTATACCGTTGGTGATTCTGCATTTGAGAGGGTTGACAAAATTAAAGATCTTGGTATAATTTTTGACGAGAAACTTAATTTCAAAGCTCACATTGAATGTATGGTAGTCAAAGCTAAATCAATACTAGCATGGATCAAATGTTTTGTAAGAGAATTCAATGACATTTATTTATACAATTAAAACTGTATATTCTTAGTTTTGTCATTCCAATTCTAGAATATGGTTCTCAAGTATGTAACACTCGAGTTAATAAGGGAAAATTTAAACACAACGTTTTTTATATGCTTTGTGCTATGTGCGTATATTCACGCAAACGCTTATCCGTCATTGATTAATTATTTTTAGTCTGTTCATCCACAATATATATTAAATTCTGACAAATAATTTCTTCTGGTCAAATTATGATATTTTGTACCACAATAAATTTCTAATTCACAATAAATTTTGCTGTTAGGTTAATAGTTAACTTGCTCTCATCCAAGTTACATCAGTTTCACTGTTCAGTAAAATTACATAATATTGTGGACAATAAAGGTGAAGAGATGAACAACAAGAAAAAAGCCATTATTTGAATATATATTTTCGTGAGAATTGCCTCATTTTTGGAGATTTTTGCACATTATTAAATCAAAATGTGTGGCAAAGAATTGAAAACATGAACGGAAAGCATTAATCCTTCGGGCCAATGTAGAAGGAGGACGTTTTCTTGTTTGTATTTTGATTGGACTGCGGGTGTTCGAAATACTTTATGTATTATATAAAGATTTTTACCGTGGTATGAAGAAAAAAGCCACTAACAATAACGGCAACGGCAACTTTAATGCAAACAATATCGACAACAACAATCGAGCATACATTTTTTTTAATAACCTCTTCGTTGAGTTTGTGTAATTCAACTCTATTCCACACAATACTTTGATTTTTTTCAAATTATAATATTTCAGCTTTAAATAACATAAAATAGAAAAATAAGTATTCTTCCAACAATAAATAATTGTTCACTATAATAAAAAAAAAAAAAATTTTCGTTATATTGTTATTTAACTTACTGGAAGTCAGAGTTTAGCGTAAAAATAAATGATAAATAATGGTAAGATATGCAGATAATCAACGAATTCAACATAGCAAATTTGTGAAATTATATAAGAAATTAACATTATGTTATGTTTTGTTTTTTTTATGTTTTTTTTTGTTATGTTGATTTGCAAAAAGCGTATGATTGCATACCAAGAGTGCTCTCGTCGGTGTTGAGTGAATATTTTGTAAATGGTTCCCTGTTGACTGCAATTAAGAGTTTGAAGTGCGAAATGGTCTTCGACAGGGCTGTACAATTTCACCGCTTCTGTTTATTATTTATATGGACAATTTGATCACGTCAGCTAAGCTGAGGGGTAACGTAGTTTTGGGGGGAAACATTATCTCTGCTCTTGCATATGCAGATGACCTAGTACTGTTTGGAGGCTCAGAACAAAAGCTGCAAAACAGTATTAGTGATTTAGAAGCGGCCTGTACGAACTTCAGAATGACCATTAGCAGTTCAAAAACACAAGTTTTGAATATTGGGAAAAATCGAAAACAAGTGAAGTGTATGTTTCATTTTTGCCATTTCAAAGTACGGTATTTTAGTCAATCGGGATACTTTTGTTCGATATTTTTTCAATTTCGGATAATTAGATTTCTATTTCTTGTTTTATTTTTACCATTGTCTTGTATTTATCTAGTTCACAATTTATGGTCAAATCGACATGAGGATAGAGAAACAAATGTAAAAGATTGTAATACAATGTATAGTCAGTGACAAAAATATGTTTCTATTTCTATCTCTTTTATACGTCTTGCCATTGCAATGTTCAGTGTGGGCATTGCTCATTGTTTTCACTTCGACAAAATGACACATACAAAAAAGAATAATAATAATATATATTAATAGTAAAGCAAATTGATGACACTTCAATATGAAGGTGGTTACAGTATGGCCAGATGCGTCACAGTACAAGTTACGCCATTTGATTGTCATTCTTCAAAATTCTTGCACACACCCAATACTACACACACAATGTATACTGTATAGTCGGTGACAAAAATATGTTCCTGTGCGCTATATTTTTTTATTGGGTATATTTGATGCCCTATTACATTCACATGCATACGAAACATTGTGATCGCTAACGGTAACATTTATTGTTTATGCAAGTCCCAAAACTCTGATTTCATTCCATTTTAGTTCTCTTTGATGCATATAATAATACATTTGCTCTGATTTTTTTACTTTTTATTTATCATGGATTGTTTTACACGAAATGACCGACAAAAAAAACTCACAGGTATCCAGAAACGACGCATATTTTCATTACGATATGAGAATAATAATAATTTTGCAACAATTGCACGAATGACTGGAACTTCAGAGTATGTATTCTGATCGATTCGTTTGCAGAAAACAAAAGTAAGTTTCACTCCACTTGAAAATATTTAAACAAGAGTATGTATTTTGTATGTTTGGCTGATAAGATGCGCATTTTTTATCACTCAAATCACTGTTAGTAAATTGCGATCATAGAATTGACAATACATACAAACACATTTCACAAATATACAAGTTCTCGTGTGTACCGTGAATGGTCCAAAGATCAGCTGTCAGTGTATGTGCATGTTGTAGTATTGTATCTCGATTAATCACAAAAAGTGTATAATGCTATTGCGCATAATTGTATTCAAATATAAGAATGAGATAGAAACAGGAACATATTTTTGACACAGATAACACTATACAACAAAATGAAAGTCATCAAAAGTTAATGGGACTTCTCGATATAGGCAAGATAGTAGACCCTCAAAATAGTAAAACTGCATCATTAGTTTATCTCCAGCACGTCACAATTTTTTTTAATTCAATTTGGCGTTTTTTTAAAAAACTTTGATTTTTCTGATTTTACTAAATGGTTTTTTGGACGCTAACTCGATATTTTTTATAAATTTCATCAAATATTTTGTAGCAATTATATTTATAAAAGTTATAGTTATCTACAAGTTTTGTGAACAAATCATGCAAAAAAAATCACATCGGAACTGCTTACAATGCTATATATGATGATGAACTAATTTTTTTTCAGTTTTTTTGTTCAAAAATCTTAAAAGTTTCAAATTGTGAGCACACTATCCATCAAAATTGTACCTTTTCATAATATAAATAGTTTCTCACAGTCCCTCGAAGGAAAAATCAATCAAAAATTCCTATTTGTTCAAAGTTAGTTTGAAATTTATTCACTAATTCTTTTAAAGAGAACAGAATTAATACACTGTAGTAACATTTTAAACTTTTGGAATTAAAGGTGTCAAAGAGGACGGACATTTTCTGAAATTTCGTGTTCGTCCGTCCGACTTTGAAGTAGGACAAAAGGACGGACACAAATTTGTCCTACTTTAAAATAGGACAAAAGGACGGACACAAATTTTTCCTACTTTAAAATAGGTCAAAAGGACGGACACAAATTTGTCCTACTTTGAAGTGGGACAAAAGGACACAAATTTTTCCGACTTTAAAATAGGACAAAAGGACGGACACAAATTTGTCCTACATTGAAGTAGGACCTAGGGAGCTATGCAGTGAGAAAAAAAATTCAAACACGTTCCCGAATGCCATCTAAATGAACAAACATAAATTAGATTCACCAACATTTGATACTGAATCTGAATAAAAATTGATTATGTGGAATTATATAAAAATAATTAAATATTTATGTACAATAAAATATTTTTCATTATTAAATTATCTAAATATAAATATTTTTGAAATAAAAAAATAAAAACACTTCATTGAGAAATTAAAAATACAACTAAAGCAAAACAAAATATTTATATTAAGTCTCCGCGGTCTCCGCATGTTTATTCGATTGGCGTTTGTTGTACATGTATACATGTATGTATGTGTTTGTTGTATACATGTACAACAAACACCAATCGAATAAACATGCGGAGACTTAATATAAATAGTTTGTTTTGCTTTAGTTGTATTTTTAATTTCTCAATGAAGTGTTTTTATTTTTTTATTTCAAAAATATTTATATTTCGATAATTTAATAATGAAAAATATTTTATTGTACATAAATATTTAATTATTTTTACACATAATCAATTTTTATTCAGATTCAGTATCAAATGTTGGTGAATCTAATTTATGTTTGTTCATTTAGATGGAACTTAACCGGGAGACTCACATACAAATGTACAGGGCTATATAGACTGCTTACCAGGGTAGAGTAGGACAAAAGGACGGACACAAATTTTTCCGACTTTGAAGAAGGACAAAAGGACGGACAAAAATTTTTCCGACTTTGAAGTGGGACAAAAGGACGGACACAAATTGACGGACGGACGGACATATTCATTATCCGGACAATTTAAGGACGGACGGACACTTATTTTGTCCTAAATTGAACACATTTTCAAGATCAAAATGAAATATCACAAAAAGTGTTTGAATGACCGCAATTACTTAGAAAATGAAATAAATTCAATGAATGATTTTTATTGTTACAACATACGTCAGCCAGTACACATTTTAAGAAGTGCTAAGTTTCGTGGTTTGGTTGAATTATGTTCACAACGAAGGTGTCAATCGCACAATTTTCGCAAAGAAATTTTTTTTTTTTTTGTATTTTGGACTGATAATTTTTTTCAACAAAAAATATGTTCGACGGAACAAAATGTTCAAACATTTTGTGCGATAGATTTTTTTTGTACAAAATTGTGCGAAACGTGCAGAAAAAAAATTTTAGGCGAAAATTGATGAGAATTTTCGATGGAAATATTCAAATAACTGTTCACTCCCGTGTCAAAAAATATAGGTTAACTAGATAGTTAACTTATTGAGACATTTTGACAATATTTGAGACATTTTGACTGACTGAAATGTAAAATTCCATACAAATAATATAACTTAAATCAACTTTAATCATATCATAGTCAACAAACGCGTCCCAAATTAACCGACTGCTTTTAGTTAACTTAGTTGACTTGAACCAGCTAAAGCTGTTCAGTCAGTCAGTCACTTTTTTTTGACACGGGCTTGAATTAACCACAAAAAAATTAATAACGAATTTCAAAAAAAAAACAATGTTTAATTTCAAGCATACGGTTTATATTGAGTATTTAACATTTGAGAATTGGAAAAAGATGTTTTTGTTTGAATTCAAATATAGTTTGGAAAAAAAAGTTGAATTTCTTTGAAATTATGTACATTTTTATTTTATTTTTATTTTTTTCAAACAAACGATTGTGCAGAATGAAATATCAATAGAAATAAATCTATGGATTTGTTTACACCATCACTGTGTAAAATCAATCAACAGTAATTAAATTTCTAAGAATTTCGTAAACGCTCCCAATGTAATTTGATACACTCATATCCACGAGTCAAATGAATTGATATTGAGAGTCATAAGGACAGGCAATTCAAGTGTGGAAAATATTAAAATTTGAAAATGTATAAACCTATATTTATTTATTTATTTTTATTTATTTGTTACGAAACCTAAATTTATATCAGTACGTGTTCACTAGCAAGCTAGTACGTGCTCACTAACAATGCTTAAAAATGTGTTCAATTTAGGACAAAATAAGTGTCCGTCCGTCCTTAAATTGTCCGGATAATGAATATGTCCGTCCGTCCGTCAATTTGAGTCCGTCCTTTTGTCCCACTTCAAAGTCAGAAAATTTGTGTCCGTCCTTTTGTCCCACTTCTAAGTTGGAAAAATTTGTGTCCGTCCTTTTGTCCTACTTCAAAGTCGGAAAAATTTGTGTCCGTCCTTTTGTCCCACTTCAAAGTAGGACAAATTTGTGTCCGTCCTTTTGTCCTATTTTAAAGTCGGAAAAATTTGTGACCGTCCTTTTGTCCTATTTTAAAGTCGGAAAAATTTGTGTCCGTCCTTTTGTCCTATTTTAAAGTCGGAAAAATTTGTGTCCGTCCTTTTGTCCCACTTCAAAGTAGGACAAATTTGTGTCCGTCCTTTTGTCCCACTTCAGAAGTCGGACAGATGGACGGACAAAATTGTCCTCTTTGACACCTTTATTTGGAATTCAAACTTCGAGACATGTGGCATATCAAGTGAGATAGTAGGCCTCGAGTATAGAATAACAGCATATATCATTATGCAAATTTGGCTCATTTAATGGAGATAATTTGATTTATGTTTCTCAAGTGGATAGCTTCAAATTTTACATTTTGGTTTCATTCAAATGATATCCGAACTCGATGAATCTCTTTTTATTTCATGTTTACGATATCGAAAGTCTCAAGAAGAAATATAGACAATATTACCAATTTTATTTGACATTTTTTTCATTTTTATTGGTTTTTTGAACAGAATTGTTCGGAAAATAAATCTTTCGCATAACAATGCTTTGTCTCTATATTCTGAGCTGAATAGTGTTCATGTTTCGGCTCCTGGTGTTACAATCACCGGATATCGTCATCGTCAAGAGCATTTTATGCCATATTTCGATCTTTCTGAAATTGGAACATACGCATACTGCCACAATGGATCTAATGGATGAAATGTGTTTACCGAAATACGGAGCGGAAAAGTGGCGTTTGTTTTTTGATTCTTCTAAAAGAAGTTTAAAAGTAGTTTTTTTCATATGATAATTTTTGAAAATCAAAAAGCAACCGAATCGGATGAAGCCGGAGAGAGGTTTCATCAAACCATTATGCAGTTTGAAGACGGTTTTGCTGGAAAACTTTCGGATTCAACGCTGGCAGACTTTTGTTGGTTGGCTATGGAAAAATAAATTTGCATACAATCTATTGAAGTTATTGTTTATGATAAAACTCAAACATTTAATTAAATTTGTAATAATTACTATGTTAAATAGTCACGTTATTATCATTTCTTTTCAATTTTGCAAAAAAAAAACAATAAAATCAACAAAAATGTTCCAACGAAATAACGTAAAAATAATAAATTGGAATAATTGAAAAAAAAAAATCATCAAAAACTGATAAAAAACCAATAAAAATGAAAAAAATGTCAAATAAAATTGGTAATATTGTCTATATTTCTTCTTATTTGAGACTTGCGATATCGTAAACATGAAATAAAAAGAGATTCATACAGTTCGGATATCATTTGAATGAAACCAAATGTAAAATTTTAAGCTATCCACTTGAGAAACATAAATCAAAATATCTCCATTAAATGAGCCAAATTTGCATAATGATATATGCTGTTATTCTATACTCGAGGCCTACTATCTCACTTGTATGCCACATGTCTCGGAGTTCGAATTACAAAAGTTTAAAATGTTACTACAGTGTATTAATTCTGTTCTCTTTAAAAGAATTAGCGAATAAATTTCAAACTAACTTTGAACAAATAGGAATTTTTGATTGATTTTTCCTTTGAGGGACTGTGAGAAACTACTTATATTATGAAAAGGTACAATTTTGATGGATAGTGTGCTCACAATTTGAAACTTTTTAGATTTTTGAACAAAAAAACTGAAAAAAAATTAGTTTATCATCATATTTCGCATTGTAAGCAGTTCCGATGTGATTTCTAGCACTACATGAAATGTAGGGCTATTGCATTTGTTTTTTTTTTTTTTTTTTTCTCCCATGAAAATTCATTAAGCCACCATAACTCAAAGCCATGATGACCGATTCTTATGAAATGTTGCCTGGAGGATGTTTACATGGCCAAGATGGCTGACATCCATTTTGGTCCAATTTGGACCACTTCATCTGCTACTTTTGGTGTTAAAGGTCTTTAGGGAAAAATCATTTAAGTCATAAATTTGAGCCATGATGACCGATTTTGATGAAATTTTGCCTGGAGAATGTTCATTTGGCCATGATGGTTGACATCCATGGTCCATCACGGTTCGTCATCGTGGTTAAAATGTTAATATAAGCAATATGGGTATCATTTGAAAGGAAATCATTCGTAGAATGCATGGGACATCGTGTTAGACCATGTTAAACCATATTAGACCATGATGGTAAAGTGGTAAAACAGTCGATATGGGTGTCATTTGAAAGGAAATCATTCGTAGAATGCAAAAACCATCATCTTAGATCATCTTGAACCGTGTTAGACCATGATAGTGAAGTGGTAAAACACTAGGGGAATTTATGGAATAAATATCCGTAGAAATCTGCAAAAAATCTGCTCAAGCTTTCTAGCACTAAAACATCAAATATTGAGTGTTGCCTACGAATATTTGCGGATTTGTAGCAGATATTCACTCTATGATCACGAAGAATATCTGCTGCAAATCCAAACTATCTGCAATATCTGCAACACATCTGATTTGATAAATTCCCCTAGTAAAACAGTCGATATGGGTGTCATTTGAAAGGTAATCATTCGTAGAATGCTAAGGACATCGTTTTAGACTGTGTTAGACCATGATGATGAAATAGTTCGTATGTGTATCATCTGAAAGTTAAAATTTTTATGGACAAGCCGTAACTTCTATTTTTTTATATGTTAAAATTACACAGTGCAACAGTCCAAAAAATTCCAACATTTTGTTATTATGAAATGAAAGTGCTATTACGATGTGTCATACAAGAGTTCGAGAATTTTTTTTTTTTTTTCAATTTTTCCATATTTTGAAAAAAGTCACAAAAATTTAAAAAAAAAAAAAAATTTTTCTCGAACTCTTGTATGACACATCGTTTTCTATGTAATTTTCCATGCTGATTCTAAATCTGGTAATAAAAATTTGAAAAAAAATTGATTTTCATTAATTAGTGCATTTTTGCAAAAAAATCAATAAAATTTTTAGTTCAATGATCATTCCCCATGTTTTTCTGGTCCCTGAATTCGCATGAAAATTCCAATGATATTATTCATATCATAATTCAGTGAATCACAGAAACTTCAATGGTCCATAAAATAAAAATGCCAGCTAACTTTTCAAAACGCAACTAGGGTATTGCTCTGCTATAATAGTACTTTCATTTCATAATAACAGAATGTTGGAATTTTTACTTTTTTTTCAAATTTTCAAATCACGGTTTTCATTCTCGAAAATTCATTTTAATAAAAGGTATTTTTACTCTACATTTCATGTAGTGCAAAATACTAGTTTGTTGTTTACAACAAACTAAAACAATGAAATTAAATCTTAATTAAGAATATATGACAAAGCGAATACAACGCGCGCGTAGCGTCTTGTTTTTACATGATTCGTTCACAAAACTTGTAGATATAACTTTTATAAATATAATTGCTGCAAAATATTTGATGAAATTTATAAAAAATATCGAGTTAGCGTCCAAAAAACAATTTAGTAAAATCACAAAAATCAAAGTTTTTTAAAAAAACGCCAAATGGAATTAAAAGAAATTGTGACGTACTGGAGATAAACTAATGATGCAGTTTTACTATTTTGAGGGTCTACTATCATGCCTATATCGAGAAGTCCCATTAACTTTTGATGACTTTCATTTTGTTGTATAGTGTAATACATAGCTAACCACTATATACAAACATAATAGCATATTCATACCCAAACGGTATTACAAGTGTATATGTGCAAGGTTCTGAGGCTTGCAGAGGATCAAAAATGTGTCCCTGAAGACACCATACAACGATTGAACCAATTGCATAGTCTGCAACACAATGTGTATGCAGCTTTGTATAACTGCTCATTGAAAACGCTCTTGGCTAAACCTACCAATGATTACTAATAAATCATACGTCACTTGAACGATAAATTTAATCAATCACGCAAATCTCCTAAAAGAATTACTGTTTTTAACATAATAAACAAATTCAAAATACGTTTTTGTTGCAAATGATGAGTAGAATTTGAGGGAATGAATTTTAATCACATAGAGTTTCTTCCAAACTCACAGATATCATCACAAATTTTCACTCAATTAAATGATAAACCAACATTGAACATTCACTTTCAAATGCTATCAAACAAGTGGCAATTCGACGTCCATGTGTTTATCGTACTTTGTACGCTATACACAACGACAGCTGTACCTAACCAATGAAAGCTGTACTACTCAATACTAAAGAGCACTGAGAGCACATAATTTTGGTGGCACCACGAGTGTTACATTTGTCGGTCTCATCCGTTTGGTTGAATGGGAATGAGCTTGAGTAGGTGGCTCAATTCAAATATGTAGGTTGCATTTCTCTGAGGATGGCAGGCTGGATAAGGAATTTGAACATCGTAGAGTGAATGGTAATAAGGTTGTTGCGCAGCTCAGATCACATGTATTTAACAAGAGTGAGTTGAGCAGGGAAACAAAGTTGATGATTCATCGGTCAATCTTCAGACCAACCATAACGTATGGAAGTGAGAGCTGGGTCTATTCTAATAATCTAATTCATGATTTGGAAGTGGCGGTAATGAAAGTGCTGCGTATGATTTCGTGTGTTTTGCGTAGGGATCAATTTGAAAATAGAATTAGGAATGAGAGAATACGGGAAGATTTGAATGTGGATTGGGTGGATGAAGTGGCTAGAAAGTCGAGATTGAGATGGTTTGATCATGTACAGCGTATGAATGAGTATCGAGTGCCGAAATTAATTTTGAATGCTCAAGTGAATGAACCGAGAAGTAGAGGTAGACCGCGAAGACGATATTTGGATTCGATAAAGAGTGATTTGAATGAAAGAGGATTCGAATGGAGTAGAGAAACTCAGGACCTGACTCTCGATAGGGTGCGATGGAGAAGGATTGTTAAGGGTCGACCATAACAAAACGGAATTCAGACGCTGAAAGGCATTAATGGTCCTTAAACGAGTGTTGTTGTTGTTGATTAAATTTTTGTTGGAAAATCCAACAACAAAGTTGACTTGAAGAACATAGTCAATTGAAGTTGGTGAGAAAGTCTAACATCATCAGCAAATGAAAGAATCGATGAATCACCACTGAAGCAAAATAAATCAGCAATAAACAAAATGAATAACGTTGCAGCAATGGGGTGACCCTGTCCAGTTCCAGAAGAAACAATGATAGGATTTGATTCATAGTTGATAACTTTAACAATTTATTTCCTACTATCCATATAAAACTTAATCCAATTCAAAAGCTGATCAATTAACCTCATAACATTCAATTTGTGAATCAAAAGATCAATTTTCACCGAATCAAATGCCTTAGCAACATCAATATAGATTGCATCCATTGATTATGAGGTCTAAATTCACTCAATGTTTGAGATGTGAATTCAACTAAATTAGTAATGGTTAATCTACCCCTAACAAAACCATGCTGACTTGAATCAATTAAATTTTTTATATGGAAATACAGGTGTACAGATGTGCCAAATCGATATTTTAATAAAAATGTTATTATCATAATAATTTATTAGCTTGTTATTATTTATTAGAATCGATCTTAATAAGCGTATTATGATGGTTAGTATTTATTAAGATCGATCATAATAACGTTATTAACATGTTTATTATCTATATATATTTATTATAATAACGAAGTTAATAAACGCCATTTGCAATTGTGCGGAAGATTTTTGCAACTAAATCATTAAAGCGTATGAGTAAAAGCAAGATTACATGAGATCGAAATTTACCAATAGTGATTTGAGCGATAAAAAATGCGCATCTTATCAAATCGAACATACCAGATGAAATGGCATGTAAAATACTACACCAGAATAGAAAAAAAATGTTTTTGATTTTTTTACGATTTTCAGCGATTTTCAATTAGTCGCAATAGAAGGTTGTATGAAAACAATGGACAGCCATTGGATGTGTTTGTTCTTTGTATCACACGGACTCACGACTACATAATCCTAACCGGCTTCAAATGATTTCATGAAACTGACTCATACAGTTTTCATACAACCTTCTATTGCGACTAATTGAAAAACTCTGAAAATCAAAAAAAAAATCAAAAAAATACAGGTGTTACACAATATATACAGGTGTTACACAATAATTGAATCCGATAGTCTTGTAATTACTTTTTGCAAGGCAGCACCCCTATAATTTTCAATATTATTCCTTGATTATTCAAATTAGGAATATTCTCACACAAGCCATTATTGGATTATTGGATTATTGGATTCATACGGGGAGCGTGAATGCTCGTCGCTCAGGCTATACAGTCTATTGCGAGTCGCCCGTTTCACTACAATTTGTAGTGTAAAGAATAGTAGTCCATTTTTATCTATCAAAAATTCTTTTTAGGCTGGGAATTGAGTCACAAGCCCTTTTAAAGAAGTTGATGATTTTATTAATATCAGGGGTTTCTTCCGGCCATGTTATCTCTCTTCCGAGAAATCTGTCTCGGATGTCCCCCAATCTATCACATTCTCTAATCAGATGGTAAGATGTCTCCGATTCCATTCCACAAATTCTGCAGTCTGGATCGTCTCTCATTCCCATCTTTTTGAGATGATAGAAAACTTTTGCATGGCCAGTAATTAGGCCCACAGCAATTCTAATGTTTTCCTTACTTAAATCAATAAGTTGCTCAGTCAACTTTTTATCTGGTCGCAGAACAAATTTCTTTGTTTGCTCGCAGTGAAAGTTGCCGGTCCAGTTTAGACAGACCTGCTTCATAAGCCAACTTAAGGTATATTTTTTGACACGCGAGTAGTTAATTGGTAGGTATGGCTCGGGTCCGATAAACCTTCCCATAGCCGCTTCTCTAGCCAGTCTATCCGCAGTGTCATTACCCATTATGCTCGAGTGAGCTTTTATCCATATAATTCGTATTGACGCATTAAGAGAGATCTGTTGCAAAACATGTTGACACTCAGCTGCCAGAGCAATCTTTGACATAGCATTGTTTAGTGCCTTAACGGCCCCTCTACTGTCAGTAAATATTGCAATGTTTCCACCGATGTCATTCTCTCTCATGTGCGTAATACAACAGAAGATTGCAAATATTTCCAATTGCAAAACATTGGCATCTCTTCCCGTTGGAAAGCTGAATGATTCTCCAGTTGTCTGATTATACCATGCCACTCCACTGCCCATTTCAGTGACAGAAGCGTCCGTGAATACGGCAGTATCAGCCCAGACAATCTGCATTCCAAAGTCATTCAGGTCGTTAGTGTACAAAATTTTATAATCTTTTTCAAGTAGAAATACTGGTTTGATCAGGTTGTCTGATGGCGCTCTCAATGTCATATCTTGTAGATAGAGTCCTTGGAGCGCCTCAGAGTGCACCCCTTTCCCCAATGAATTATCCTTGATTAAATGTCTCAGTCTGAACGCTGTCTTTCTAGCTTCGGCTTCAATGTAATTAGGGAGCCTTGGCAGTCCAAACAACATATCAAGCGCAGCTTGTGGAGTCGTGCTCATCGCACCTGAGATGCATAAACTTGCGACTCGTTGCAAATGATTAAGTTTAATCTGTATGGTTGCACTTCTGCTACCCTGCCACCATATGAAAGCTGCGTAGGCCAGCATTGGTTTCACAATAGCACTGTACAGCCAGTCAATACATTTTGGAGAGAGTCCCCAGGATTTGCCAATAGCCGCTCTGCAGCTCCAGAAGACTCTCAAACACTTATTAATTCTATATTCAATATGGCTTTTCCAATTGAGTTTAGAATCAAGTGTTACCCCCAGATATTTAACCGTTTCTCTTCTCGTTATTTCACTACCAGAGAGTGTCGGGTTTCTATATCCGGAGAGATTTCTATTTTTGGTGAAAATTATTAATTCTGATTTTTTGGGGTTGATTCTAAGACCAACTTCCAGGCACCACTTCTCCACTATGTTTAGTGCAGATTGCATCCTGTCCGATAATGTGCTTAGAAATTTACCCCTACAGCCTATTTGTAGATCGTCCGCATAACCGATTGCAAAGAACCCCCGGTTGTGGAGTCTCCACAGCAGACTGTTCATGACCAGAATCCATAATAACGGTGAGAGTACTCCGCCTTGGGGTGTTCCCCTTGTGGCTATTACTTTCATTTCTTTTCCCGAATGGGAAAATATAATGGTCCTTTGTGCAAGCATGAATTTAATCCATGCTCTAACAGTACCGTTTATATTATATTCTTCCAGATGCTTGAGTATTGCATCGAAATTTATATTGTCGAAAGCCCCCTCAATATCCAGAAAAGTCGATATCATAAATTCCTTGTAGTGTATGGTTTTTTCAACCATAGTTATCAAGGTGTGGAGTGCTGTCTCAGTAGAGTAACCCTGCCTAAACGCATGCTGGCTTTTATGCAGGTATCCTCCACTATCCATTTCCTCCCTTATGTATCGATCAATCAGTTTTTCGAGGGCTTTTAACAAGAACGAGGTAAGGCTAATCGGCCTAAATGATTTGGCAGAGGTGTAATCTTCTCTCCCAGGCTTGGGAATGAATTTTACTTTAACCTTCTGCCACGCTCTTGGAACGTAGCCCAATTGCATCGAGGCTTTATAAAATTTATAGACCAGAGTCTCCGTGAGGTGCCATGTTCGTTGAACAAAAGCAGGGAAGATACTGTCATTTCCCGGTGCCTTGAATGGATCAAAAGAGAAAACGGCCCATTCAGTTCCACCCTTCGTGATTATGTCTGCGATTACGCTTTCATCATACACAAGTGGTGGCTCTTCCAGTTCCATTCTCTCCATACCCCCAGCAGCTTGCGTATTGCCCGGGAAATGGGTGTCCATCAAAACCTGAGCAGTTTCCTCGGTCGATTCAGTGAATCTGCCATTGGATAATCTCAGGAAGCCAGGTCCTTGTGAAGGATCTGTTGCTAGAATCTTGTGTATTCTAGAGGTCATTTTTTCTCCCTCTATTCTACTGAAAAACTTTTTCATCGCATTATTTTTTGCAATTCCAATTTCTTTGGTGTATTTGTTCCTACTACGTCGTAGGACTTCAAAACATGTTGCTCCTTGGGGTGTGTCCTTCCTAGCTAAATATATCCTAAGTAGCCTTCTGGACTCCTTCCTTAGTTTGCTCAGTTCAGAGTTCCACCAATTATTTGTTTTATTGTTTATTTCACGTTCTGGACATGCCTCAGTATATGCTATGTTAATAGCTCTATTGAAACTATCCACTGCATCGTCCAGTATCATTCTTGTAGAAATGTCCTGGCATAAATTATTGCATTCATGCAGTTCCCGTGATAAAACATTCTGAAACCTTTCCCAATTTGTGTTTCTTGGGTTTCTGAATCTTGGTCTAGGCATTCTTTTTGTCTCCATATAGAAGTTAATTTCTCGGTGGTCCGATAAAGTTTCCTCTTGAGAGACATGCCATTGACTAATCTTATTCGTAAGATTTCTAGAGCAGATAGAAATGTCAAGCACTTCTGTTCTGTTTCTAGTAACAAATGTTGGTGAGTTCCCTTTGTTCAATATTTCCATGTCTGTTGACACTAAATATTCCAAAAGCGTCTCTCCTCTTTTGTTGGTATCATTACTGCCCCATATAATATGGTGTGCATTTGCATCACCCCCCATTGTAAGTGGTATATTTTTTTCTTCAGAGTACTTGATTATGGACTTGACCATGTTGCCCGGAATCTCTTCCATCGAGTCATGTCCCAAATAGAATGAAGTTATCAAAATTTTATCAGAATCAGTTTCCCCTAGATTCACCAATATAGTAGTAGTATCCGAGTCACTGAGCTGTGGCACAAAGGTCACATCCAGTTCTCTAGAGGTTACTACTCCCGCTCTGGGAATGTTGGGTGCCCTGTGATAGTATACATTAACCATACTAGTGTCAAAGCCCTTGATTTGGAATTTTCCATGCCAAGGTTCTTGTATCAAGTATATTAGATTTTGTTTTTTTGTTTGCATCATTTGAAACTTTCTGTTACACAAGTTAACAGCGCTTTTGCATCGATGCAAGTTTAATTGTTTTACGCATATTTTAGCCGAGGATTGCAACTGAAATGCATTCTCAGCTTCGATTACTGCGCCAACCATCTGGTTATTGTCAATCAATGACATTGTGGTTGTTTTTCAGAAAATCGTGAGGTAAGGAATCAAGCGGTTTTGCCATCCGAAACAGAAGATTCCACTTGTTCAGCTTTATCTTTAGCTTCGGTTCCAGCAATTGGCTTCTTAGGTTTCTTCTTCTTTTTTGGTTTTTCACCAAGAGTAGAATTTCCTTTTCCTATACCTCTGACCGTAAACTGAACCTTTCTTTCGATTGTTTCAGTTGGAGCATTGTCTAATTTGGATGTGTTTTGAGCTTCCTCAGATTTGACTTGAGTCTCTGACTGTACCTCGTTGACATCGTCCAGTGACAAACTTGCAAGTTTGTCCACGTTTTCTCCTTCGGCATCTGTGGTTTCGTCATCGAGTCTGATTTTGACTGACTTACCATCAGCATCGCCTTTGGATCGTGGAGTTATCTCGCGAAATTGTGCCGTTCCTGCTCCGAAACTAAGCTTTCCACCGCCAGACATTAGTACGTCTGCAGTTTCCTTTTCTACCGATAAAAGTAGATTTATTCCACTGCTGATTTCCTTCCGTCTGGTGACTTCCCACTTAATTTCTTGCATTTGCGGGTTACACGCATTCAGCATACGGCGGATTCTCTCGTTGTCCTGTTTCACGTAAGGGAAAAAGGCGAAAAATCTCTTCTGGTGAGGGATTTTGCTAAAATCACATACCATCAGATTCTTTCCCACCTTCTCACCCAATCGTTTCGCAGTATCCAACAGCCATGCGCGCGATTGTGCACATTTACAAGCAATCCGGATGACCCGTTGCTTAATACGTGTGTTGTGAAACGAAGGAATGAACCCAGCAGCGTCCAGGTCTTCGAACATGAGGTCGTTCAAAGCACAGAACACTTCCATGTATAATTCCTTCGTTGCAGGAATTAGTTTTTTATTTTCATTGTCCATATGCATCACAGCCATGATCAAGTTTGCCTCCACCACAACGCTAGCGTAGCTTTCGCCTCCCCTTTGTTGTGGGGTGTTTTTCCGATCAGGTCGCTTTGCATTTGGATCAAATAGAGGCGTAGTGAGTTTGCGCTTTGGGCGCTTTGATTTTGCCTCAGAGGTCGAGGCATGCTCATGCTGTACCGCTCTATTCTGACCCGCAGGTTTTGTGCCTGTTGTGGGAGTATCCACTCCAGTCACCACTGAGATGTCATTTTTCGGAGCACCAGCTTTTGCACGTCTCTTCGCTCTTTGCTTCTCTCTACGCCGAATCTTTTTTGCCTCTCTCTTCGAAGCCTCGTCTGCGTTATCCTCTTTTTGGTTTTCAACTGTACCTATCGATTTGTCTGACTGCAAAGTCAAATCAATCACAGTACTTGTTGATAAGTCCCCATCAGAGGCGCCAACGGTAGACGATTCCTTCGGAAAGTTCGCAAAGAAAGAGCTAACATTTGGGGGAATATCGCTCGATTTAATTGTTGGTGACAGAATGTCAGCCCGCGATACTGTCGATTGATCATCCTCAAATGATTCAAATTCCATTGAATTATCCATTTAAAGTATTGGAAAAGGCAATTAAATATTTAGAGAAATTAAGAGAAATGTCGTAAAGATTTCAATCCCGAAAAACTTCCCAAAATACAATCGAAAATTTCCAAAAATAAAGAAAAAGATATCAATCAATATATTTCAGGAAAAGATATTTAAAAGAAAGTAATCAGTTACGAGAATCAAATGAGTTTTATGCAAATTCTTATGAAATTCAAGCCAAATCACTGTCTTTTTATTTCCTGAAATTTATTTGAAAAATACAAATACACTCTGATTTATTTATTTGTCAGTAGTAAAAACACCCTATATTGACGCTCGATTCAAAAATTCAAATTTCTATCGTCTAACAGGTGGCGCTACTGTGCAGAGCGTATATAGTTGGGTAGCAAAAATTTGGAAAAATGTTGAAAGTAAAAATTGCGACAGAATCCACCGAAATGATATATGTACCTGTCGCAAATCCTTGTCTTGCGAATATGGAATGTTTGATTCACTAATATATTTGATCAGCATGCGTATTCACCATAAAAATGCACTTTTTGTAACACATTTACGTTTTTCACAGCTGTCACAAATACACCAGTTTGCATCAGCAATGCCAAAACACAAAACCAATTTCTCAAATTTTCACTAAAATGCAATATGAAATATGCAATCGACGATTATTCTATAAAAGAAAATCACAGATTTCGATTTTAAATTGTAATACTGTTGCTGATTCACTCTATTAATTAATTTGGCAAAGTGCATTCACTGTAAAAAATTCACTTGTTGATTTGATACAGGTTACCGTATCAACTGTCAAAATTAACATAGAAGAGCAACAACAATATATGAACACGGAACAAAATTTGTTCAAAATGAAATTTATTTATTTTGAAATCACTATTTTTGATGATATTCAAATGAAATAAACACTCAAAATTTAGTTTCGGTAATTTATTTAATTTAATTCCACTATAAATAATTTATTTATGCAATTTTAACTGTCTACACATGCAAAGCAATGCGTACTGTCAAATGTCAAACAGACTACAAGCCATTAACAGCCCCAAAACTTTCATCGTATACGCAGAAGAGAAAAAGTTGGCAAATAAATTTGCGATCTCAATACTATACAAGATTTTGAATCTTTGTAATGCAGTTCATTCGGTAGTCTATAATTGGTCCTTACAGCATTTACATGCTTAAAAAATTCCGTTGGATCATTATTTATTAATTCTTTCATTTCAGTTTTATAGTTATTATTATAGGCATTGCGAGATTCACAATGATGATTCATGCGAGCTATTTTAGATTTAATATCATCATTTAATGACTCCTTTTACGCAATTTGTTCACTTTGTTCTTTAAGCTAATTAAGTTAGAATCAAACCACTTAGGATGAATTGAATTGCTCTTTCTTGTTAAACTAACGTGTGTATTAATTACATTCTTAATGCAAGAGTAGAATTCATTCAAATTATCAATAAGAGATATAATATAATATAATCACTTCATAGTAATAAATCCATGGATCATAATCAACATTAGAAAAATAATAATTACATTGTAATCTGTATTTCTAAAATCTGAATCAAAAATCTCATTCTTACATTTGAATAAAAGTGATTAATCGAGATACAATACTACAACATGCACAAATATTGACAGCTAATCTGTGGACCATTCACAATACAAACGAGAACTTGTATATTTATTAAATGTGTTTGTATGTATTGTCAATTCTATGATTTTTTACCAACAGTGGTTTGAGTGATAAAAAATGCGCATCTTATCAAATCAAACATACGAGATGAAATACATGGTATTTGGGTTTTACCCCCCCCCCCCCCTCTGAAATTTTCTGAGAGGACCCCCCCTAAATTTTTGTAGCAAATTGGTCTTTGATTTTGTGAAATTGATTATTCAAAAAAGACCTTTTTTTTAGCTCTTCACTTTGATTGAATAGTAAATTATTTAAAATTGCTATGGTTCCCAAGCGAAAACTCGAATTCCTTTCTGTTTTTTGAGAAAAATTTCGAATTTTTGATTCGAAAACTGAGGACCTTTATTTTTCTTTTTTTGCTTTTCACTTTTCTAATTCAGAATTTAACCCCCTCCCCCCTCCCCTGAGATTTTTCACCTTGCCCATATATGACAGAGACTGTTGTTCATATAAAATGTATGGCAAGCAGATGATGCCGTCGCTGCTGTTTAATACTGTGTGAACAACAAATATGGGAGAGAGAGACTACCGTTAGCTTTTGTTCATATAAAATGTATTGCAAGCATTGCCGTTGCTGACGTCACATTCTCTCTTTCGCATATTCATTGTTCACAAAGTATTAAACAGCAACGATGGCATCAACGTCTCTGCTTGCCATCGTTCAAATTATATCCGTTGAGATGGCGTTGTATGGGGAGATTTCACACCTAAATATACAGAAGTTTATAGAATGTAATCAGACTTTGCCTATACTATAGAACTGAAGAAAAAAATTTAGATTTTTTTTCGATTTTCAGTGATTTTCGATTACTAACAATAGGAGGTTGTACGAAAACAATGAAAAGCCATTGGATGTGTTTGTTCTTTGTATCACACGGACTCACGACAACACAATTCTAACCGACTTCAAATGGTTTTATGAAACTGACTATAATCAATCCACTCCATTGGCAAACGCAGTACGCAAAAATCGCATATTTTTTTTGCTGCGCAATTAAAATGTTCGACAAATATATGTGCGAGTTGTGCGTACAGTATTTTACTATTAAGAGTGTTGATTTTCATCAGACTCTAATGTATGGAATAGCGTGGGAGTAAGCAAGATAGCATGAGATCGAAGTTTACCAATAGTGATTTGAGTGATAAAAAATGCGCAACTTAATCAAATCGAACACACCAGATGAAATGGCATGTAAAATCCTACACCAGAATTAAAAAAAAAAATTAGATTTTTTTTTCGATTTTCGACTACTCACAATAAAAGGTTGTATGAAAACAATGGAAAGCCATTGGATATATTTGTTCGTTGTATTTAACGGACTCACGACAACGAATATTTTTAGGTATCGGTCATGGGTGCCTGTCATAAAAAAAAAATTAATTCATAAATCGAAGAAACATACTCGTTTTTATAAGTACGACAAACATACAAAATACATACTCTTGTTTAAATATTTTCAAGTAGAGTGAAACTTACACTTATTTTTTGCAAACGAATCGATCAGAATAATACATACTCGTCTTTTCAGAAATTTAAATGGAGAAAAAAACATACTCTACTCTCAATGTCACCCATGGAATTCTAAATGGTAGTACTGCCATTGCATACACAAAAATATTTTATGAATATTTTTTTCTTATTTTGTTCAAATCGATTGACCCATTTTCGAACCGTTTTCAAATAATAATAATACGGAAATAATTGCCTTTCCGATGAAATGTTAGAAATAAAAAAATACTGATTGAAGTTCCGGTCATTCGTTCAATTGTTTCAAAATTATTATTTCTCTTACTTTCGTGTAAAACCATTTATGATAAATAAAATGTAAAAAATCAGAGCAGAGTATTATTATATGCATCAAAGAGAACTAAAATGGAATGAAATCAGAGTTTTGACACTTGCATAAACAATAAATGTTACTGTTATATAGTGACAAAAAATTCGGACGGACGGACAAAACGACTCATTTGCTTTGGTAGGTTCAATAGATATATACTGAATTGCACATACACCATTACGGAATGCAAACGACAAATCGTATCTTCTTGCCGTTTCCTTTGGTATAGTCAGTGCACATTGATAAATCGTATATGTGGCATCAATGCCTTGAAATCAAAGCTCTTCTCATGTTAAAACATACAACGTATGCCCCATTTGGACAGAGTACAGAATAGGTATTTTCGTCAAGGGAAACTCATATTTTTTTGAAAAAAAAAAAATATAGTACACGGAACACTGAAAAATCGGTTCCATTTTTTGTTTAAAATCTCGCTTTTGTCACACACTTGCCAAGGAGAACTCATATTTTTTTGAAAAAAAATAAAATATAGTACTTTGAACACTGAAAAGTGGGTTCCATTTTTTGTTTAAAATCTCGCTTTTGTCACACACTTGCCAAAGTTAATACTTTAGGTAATATCACTGTGAATAAAATTTTTCTGAATCGAAAACGGATATAGGACGAAAGTGTATAAGCTCAAAAGCAAAATCCTCGCTGGATTTCACAAAGTTGGCCAATTTAAGAGTTTTATGAAGTTTGGTTTTTTCTTCGCTGGAGGCGGATTTTTTGTAATTTTTGTCAAAAAAACTAACAATTTATTCAATTTTTTTGATTTGTTTCTTTAACAAAATTATATCAAAAAAACTTAACGACTATGTGGGATCTAGTAATCCTTTAAAATTAAAATATAAAATCTAATCAATCTACTTTGATTATAAAATCAGTTTTAAAGTAACATTCAATAAATTTACATCAAATTTATATTGTTTCTCTTACTTCAATTTTGGAAGCTCAATTGAAGCCAAAAAAATTATAAAAGAATAAAGAATTTAACAAAAAGAAATTTAGCGAATTAAATGAAGAATTTAATAAAAAGAAATTGATTGGAACTGAAAAAATAAATAAAATATAAAAATTGTTTATCGTAATGACTTCTAAAAATTTAAATAACGAATCAGAAAACATGAACTTCGAAGAAGAAAATCCTACCCATCATTACGAATCAACATTAGAAGAGGGTGCAATGAAAGTATTAGAACATTTAACGGAAACATTAAAAAAAGTTTCACCACATAAAAAAAGTCAACTAAGATTTGATGACATTGAAAAAATCATTTCAAAAATTTAATGGTGATGGTCATTCAATCATAAATAAATGGTTAACCCAATTTAACAATCAAAGCGAAATTTTTGAACTAACTCCATTAGAAAAATTTGTTTACGCTAAAAGATTAATGAGTGGACGAGCAACAAATTTTATAGAAATAAAGAGTAAAAGTAAACTTTGAAGAATTATCCAACGAATTAATCAATGAATTTGGAAAGAAAACAAACAGTGCTTTTATTTATTAAAAACTTCAAGAAAGAAGAAAGAAAAAAGAAGAAACAACATCACAGTACTTATATGAAATGTTATCAATCGCAGCACAAGCAGACATTGACATCGAAGCAATCATTACTTACACCATTAATGGATTACCTGGTTCGAATCAAATCAAAGCACATATGTTTGAAGCTGACAACTTACAAGATTTTGAAAAAAAATTCATGTCTACGAAATTCAGTATGCTATGATAAAGAATGAAGAAATAAAACCAACATTTTCAAATAAAGATAAAAACTGTAACAAAGAACGCAGAACGCTCTGTTATAATTGCGGTGATCCATCGCATCTGTATCCCGAATGTCCATCAAAAGAAAAGGGATCAAAATGCTTCAAGTGCAACTTATTTGGGCACAAAAGTACATCATGCGTTGCTTCAACTTCCAAAACCGAAAATAAAAAACATATAAATACAATCAGTTCAAGTAAAGACAATGTAAGAAAAATAATTAAAATCAACAATGTAGAAGTTCGTGCATTAATCGATACTGGAGGCGATTACACCACCATACGTGAAGATATAATTCAAACAAAAAACATCATATGTGAAGGAACTACAACTTTAAGGGGAAAATTCAAAGCTTCATTAAACATTGATAACGAAATTTACGAAAATGATTGCTACATTATTTCAAAAAAAGATATGGATGACGAGGCAATCGTTGGTAACGACTTACTTCAACATTGTATTATGGCATTAACTCCAACAAGTTTAACAATCAAAAAAATTGAAGAAATAGACAATGATGAAATTAAAAAATTAAGCAACAATAATTATTTATCAAAAGAAGAAGAAAATTCAACAGATAAATCAAATCATTTAGTTACGATAAATCACATCTCACCGATGAAATGAAAAAAAAAATACAATCAATAATTAAAAATTATTCACCAAAAGAAATGTCCAATTGAAATGGAAATCATTTTAACAGATGAAACACCAATTTAACAAAACCAAAAAGAATATCACCAAAAGTGAGCCAGTACCAAAAAAGGACGGCAATAAACGATTATGCATTGATTATCGTCCAAATAATAAAAAAATTATTAGGGATCGATTTCCAATACCTAACTTAGAAGAACAACTGGATCAATTACAAACAGGTACAATTTTTACCACATTTGATTTGAAAAAGGTTACCTACATGTTCCAATAAATGAACAAAGTAAAAAATACACGGCTTTTGTTACACCAACGGGACAATATGAATTTAATCGAGTTCCATTTGGATTATCAATTAGCCCATCAATATTTTGCCGTTTTATCCGTATAATATTTCAAGAATTAATTTCAAAAAACATAATGGTAGCATATTTGGACGACATCATTATCATTGCAAATTCTGAAGACGAAGCAATTGAAAGATTACAAACCGTTCTGAATTTAGCAGCAACATATAACTTACAAATCAAATGGAAAAAATGTGTTTTCTTTTTTAAAATTAGAAAAAAAAAAAATAGAAATTTTGGGACTTGAAATTGAAAATCAACGAATAAGAGCTAGCAGTTCAAAAACAAAAGACGTGAACAAATATTCATTGCCAAAAAATATGAAAGAATTTGGTTTTGCAAATTATTTCCGAAAGTTCATCGACAACTTTGCATTTATTACAAAACCATTAACAGATTTAACAAGAAATGAAACAACATGTCACATTGGAGAACAAGAACGGAAAGCATTTGAAGTTTTAAAGCAAAATATAATAGAACAACCAGTACTCATGATTTATAACCCAAACGCAGAAACACAAATACACACAGATGCTTCTAAATTTGCAACAGCAGCAATTTTATTACAAAAAAATTCAGAAGATAACAAGTTTCATCCAGTTCTTTTCATGAGTAACAAAACATCAAAAACACAAGAAAAATGGTTTAGTTACGAATTAGAGATGTATGCAATTTATCAAGCAATCACTAAATGGCGTAATTAATCTCATTGATATCAAATTCAAAGTTGTAACCGATTGTGAAGCAAAAAGAGGGTAAACAAGAAGGTTTACTCCATCCAATCAACAAAGAAGCAATTCCACATGACACACTTCATTTAGATCAGCTTGGCTTGATGCCATCTACAAATAAGAATTATGCACACATTCTGGCAATCATAGATTCTTTTACTAAATTTGTTTGTTTATTTCCAGTAAAATCAACAACTGCAGATGAGATACTAAATAAATTGAAAGTTGTAACTAATTTATTTGGTAATCCGAAACGAATAATTACAGATAGAGGAACTGCATTTACTTCGAATCTATTCAAAGAATTTTGTAAAGAAGAAGACATTCAATTACATTTCTGTACAACTGGAGTACCAAAAGGCAACGGACAAATAGAAAGAATTCATCGTATAGTAATATCAACACTTAGCAAACTTTCAAATGAAAATCCAGAAAGATGGTTCACACATGTCGATAACGTTCAAAAAATATTAAATAGTACTCACCAACGAGCAATAAATACAACACCTTTTGAATTATTAATTGGAGTATCAATGAGACATAAAAATACAGATATTCAAAAAAAGGAATTCAAGATAATTTCTATGAAGAACGAGAAAATTTAAGGAAGCAAGCTAAAGAAGACATCCTGAAAATTCAAGAGGAAAATAACAAAAAATTTAATAAAAAAAGAAAACCAGCGCAAAAATATGAAGTTGATGATCTTGTAGCAATTATAAAAAAATCAGTTTGGAACAAAAGCTATGTTAAAACCAAAAAATGTCGGACCTTACAAAATAACTAAAATTCAACAAAACGATCGTTATCAAGATAAAAAAATCGATAATCAAAAAGGACCAATAATTACAACAACATCAGCCGACAACATGAAATATGATACAACGAATTATGCCATCACCCAAATCAATTACAGTTTTCATTGAAGGAAATATTGGAGTAGGCAAATCAACTTTATTAAATTTCTTATCAACATTAAAACGAATTCAAAGTTATCAAGAACCAATACATCAATGGGAAAATGTAAATGGACACAACTTGTTATCATTGATGTACAAAATTCCAAGTCAATACACGTTTTCATTCCAATCATATGTCATATTAACAATGATGAAGTTACACAATGCTGTAATTGACGACGAAAAAATCAAAGTAATGGAAAGATCAGTTCTAAGCGCTAAAAATTGTTTTCTTCCTTTGTTAATTGAAAACAAATCAATTAAAGAACCACAATCAACGATTCTTTATCAATGGTTCGAATTTATGGAAAAAAATCTTAATATAAAACCAGACATAATAATTTATTTAAAATCAGATCCAAAAAAACTAATACAACAATTTATAAAAAGAGGGAGAGAAGCCGAACAAAATATCAGCTTACAATATCTATGCTACAAATTTAACTGACAATAATTTAAAAGAGATCCTGAACATCATCGAAAATGCGGGAGAATGTGGGATCTAGTAATCCTTTAAAATTAAAATACAAAATCTAATCAATCTACTTTGATTATAAAATCAGTTTTAAAGTAACATTCAATAAATTTACATCAAATTTATATTGTTTCTCTTACTACTTATGAAATAAAACATACTGTGCACGTTTCTATACCCTCAATCCAAATTACGGGCAGAAACGTACTTCCGAGATGTCCGAAATAGTCCAAAATTATTTAATTTATAATTTTCAATCACCTTATTTTCGGTTTTGTTGAATATTTATTCAATATTTATTTTATTTTTCAATTTGCAATTTCTCTTACAATTCACTAGAGATCTTAACTCTTCGATAGTTGAGACAGAACTGAACTGAACTGTGAAGATTCCTCTGCTCTTATATACTATCTGTTCATTACTTCATTAAGCCACTGATAGGGTGTGCTGTTATCGAATCTTATATACTCTATTTTGGTATTTATTCTAAATGATTTTATTGAATATTTTAGAAAAGATTTATCTTATTATTCTTACTTTTAATTAAATCTATTTTCTAAATTCAATTAAAGGAATTAAATCTATTTCTGATAGTTCTAATTAAAATTTGTAACGGTGAACACATATGCATCGTTGAATATTCTTTCTCACTATTATTACCATTAAATATATTCACTTTTTAAAAATCCAAAAAAAATGGATTGAATAAAATTTCTTTATTAATTATTATTCATAATTATACAAATTGGTCAAAGAGAGAAACCAAAAAAATGAAATAATTGGGATTGTTGGAAGAATTTTAAAAAAAAAACTAAAAAATTGGAAATTTTGTGAAAAAAAGTAATGACAAGTGGTTTGGTACGTTTTATTTCATATTCATAGTCGTTAAGTTTTTTTGATATAATTTTGTTAAACAAACAAATCGAAAAAATAGAATAAATTGTTAGTTTTTCTAAAAGTACAAAAAATCCGCCTCCAGCGAAGAAAAAACCAAACTTCACAAACTCTAAAATCGGGAAGCTTTGTGAAACCCAGCGAGGACTTTGTTCTTGAGCTTATACACTTTCATCCTATATGGGACCTTTTCGATTCAGAACTCATAACCTTAGAATTGTTGCACAGTGTATTTTATTAACTTAACAGAGTAATGCACTTGTTGACTGTCAATGCCGTCATATTTGCAATTCAACATGCATTTTCTGTTTTTTAATTCCATCGAATCCTAATTGAATCGCATACAACTTTGGCGAAACTTAATGATATTAAAAAAGAAAAAGATTTGTATTATTTGAAACCCTCAAATTTGGTTTGAATATAATAAAATTGATTTCTGAAAGTCTGTTAGTAAACGAAAATTGTTGTAGGAGGAAATTTATTTTTTCATCTGTTCTCTTTGGAAAATGTGTGTTAAATTTTTTTTTGGAAAAGTAATAGAATGAATGCTATTACTTCATCCTATAAAAAAATAATAATTTCGGTAATAAAATAGAAACTCCGGTATTTTTTCAATCCTATTACTTTTAAAAAAAAAAAAGGAATGGTTATTACTTTTCCTATTACACAGTAATAAAATAATAGGTTGTAATATTTTATTACTTTTTTCTGTAATAAAATTAAATAATAGGATGTGACTATCACATTAAAAAAAAAAAAAATAAACTAATAGGATAATAATCCTATTGGATGTCAAAGCTTATTATAGATGTTTTTTCAAAAATATTACTTTTGTGTACTATACATTCAAGTAATTAGATTGAAAAGTGAAATTCGTCCTTTTTTTTATTTCAAAATTTATTTTAGCGTTATTTCTTTGATACATTGGTCTTCAAGTTGTTCATATCTAACTAAGGCTTTTGTTGCGTTTTCAGCTCGTTTTCGTTGTCTTCTTGGTGCAACCAATCAGACAAGCTTCGTCAATTTTAATTTTTTCAAAAATATTGCTTTTGTGAAATACTCATTGTGAAAAAAAAACAAGCTATGCGAATAAATAGTAATAGTAGTTTACTAGTAAGTAAATATCCTTGCCAGCTAATATGCAAAAATTTGTGACAACACTAAGAATTTTGATAACACTTAAACAGACGCGAACTATTTCAACAATAGAGATGAAATTGGTTCACAATGATGTGCATGTAGGAAATTTATTAGTATTGATTTGTTCTTAAATCCAAAAAAAAAACGTATTATGTTCAATGAAATTATTCTTTTGATTGGTGTAGGGTTGAAAAAGTATGAATTTATTTGCATCAATAACCGTCATAATGCATAAAAATCCAATTGATTACATGCAACTATACATTCATTTACTTACTTTATAATGACAGTTTGCAGAAAGAATTTGAACTTATTCACGTATTAGAAATATCGTACGGATGAATAAAAATCTAACCGTTACACATAATTAAAAGTTAAATAGTTAAAAGCGCGAGTCTTTGGTTAAATTATTTTTATTATTTCTTTCACAAATAATTTCTTTCTCTTGAACAAGAAAAACTCTTGGAAACAGTTGTGAAATTACAGTATAAACATATTTTCAAAGAATATGCATTTTTTTAAATTTATTCAGCTAACATATTGTTCTATCAAAGAAGATACATACAACTGATATATCAAACATTTCACCAATGTTTGCAACCTTTACTGTTAGTTCATGATTTTTGGGGGTGGTGCATCCAAAGTAATATGAAAATATGTTAAAACAGCGCATGATACTATCCAGTTGATACGACCGCCCACAATACTGTTGAATATTTTGATTGGATATAGACAGTTTAAAATTGTGCAACAAACGAGTTCGCAAAAACTATACAAATACTATAGTCATAATAATTTTACTTTGTAATCAGTATGAACAATAAATTGCTTTTGAATATACACACGTTGTTTTATAAAATTTTGTGTACATTGCATTGTCATCATCTTTTTTAATATATTATTTGTGAATATCTTCCGAAAGAATTATTTTATTTTTTAAATTAGCCATCCGGCAACTCAATCACTTCATATTCAACATGTAATAAACGTTTTTTCAAATAAATAAATGCGTTCCAACACTTGCCCTTAAATAAAAATTTATGAAAACAATTTTAAAGTTACTTTTATGCTTCTTCCTAATTATACTAGACTGTTCAAAATTAAAGGTACTTTTTGAATGAAAACACATTTTTTTGGCAAAATTCTATTTTATTCTTCAACATAATCTCCTTTCAGCTCGATACACAGAGTCCAACGATTCTCCAACTCTTTTATGCCTTCCAAATAATACACTTTGTCGAGCTGGTGAAAATAGATATCAGTTTCCCATTCGACCTCTTCATTTGATCCAAAACGATTAGCAGACAGCCATCTTTTGAGGTTCGGAAACAGGTAATAGTCGCTAAAGGCCAGATCTGGACAATACGGTGGGTGGGAAAGCCATTCGTACCCCAGTTCATGTTTTTTTGTCTTTGTAGTGTTTGATGTGTGAGATGATGCATTGTCGTCATCAAAAATGATTTTCTTCTTCTTCAAATTGGGCCGTTTCGTTTTGATTTCATTATCCAATCGACCAAATAACGCTGCATTATATGCTTCAAATAATATCATTTAATTTTTCGTTTTACCCTTTTCAAGGTAATCGATAAAGATTATACCATGTGCATCCCAAAAAACACTGGCCATAACCTTACCGGCCGATTGTTGCGTCTTTCCCCGCTTTGGTGCACTTCCACCCATAAAACGCCACTCTTTCGATGCTTCACGAGATTCCGGTGTATAGTGTATATCCATGTTTCATCCATGGTCACATATCGACGCAGAAACTCAGATGGATTCTTTTGAAACATGGACAAATTGCTTATTGAAGTTCTCACTCGAATACGTACACGCAGTTGAGATGTGTGTGGCCTCAGCCATCTCACGCACATTCAGTTTCGGGTCGTCCAATATCATATCATGGATTTTTACAATCATTTCTGGTGTAGTCACCTCAATTGGCCGACCTGGACTTGGTATTGTTTCTGTGCTCGTACGACCACACTTCAGTAAACCACTTGTGAACCATTTTATGAGACGGTGCAGAGTCCGCATAATACTTTCTGAGTGCAGTTTCGGTTGTGCGATGCTTTTTCCACGCAAAAAATATTGTTTAATCAACACATGGAACAGAGTCTGGCAAATTAATAATCTGCATTACGAATTACAATTACGGATTAAATAACGCACAAAAGTAATTCGGGATTACTTTTGTGCGCTTTTTAATTGTAATCCGTAATGCATAATCCGGGATAACTTTTGTGCGCTACTTTCTGACGCATAACAAAAAAAATGAATTCATTTTGGCGTTGTGTGTATGTGTGTATTAGTGACAACAGCCGATGAAAATATGTATTGATTTCAATTGATTGCTATTTGGAAAAAAAAATCTCGAGAAAACAAAAATGTTTGAGTTTCAATTGCAATATAATTTTTTTATCATTGTTTTTTCCTTATGTGTTTCATTTCATTTTATATTTTTTTTTTATTGTTTGTTATTTTCGTTGTTTATGAATTTACTATTAGATGACAGTTGTCAGATGACAATTGTCAGATGCTGTGTGAATGAATCCGTACAATCATGTATGGTTTCCATTGAAGCGATGCAACCGAACTGTCAAACTGCAAAGTATCGATTACGCGTCTGTCATTACGCTACGATACCTGCTATAAGTACATACATTCCGTATTTTCATTAAACATTTTTTATATTTTTAAAAATATACGCAGAACATTAATAGTTAAAAACTTATTTATTCGAACATAATTTCGGTTTTAGCTTCTTGAAAATAAAAGGATGAACATAAATTTTTTTTAACTCGTTTCATGTTTTTTATTGACAAAGTGAGGTTAGGTGTCAAATGATTTTATTTGTATTTCACAACATTTTCTGTAGTTTTTTATTTTAATAGGTATGGATAATTCCAGTATACAATTTATTTTCCAAATTTGAAAACAATTGATCAGCAATTGTTAGAAACTTTTGATTTAATCTGTCGATTATTGGCAAATAATTTTTGGTTTGTGTTTCAGAAGCCGAACTCATATTCAGACCTAAATAGATATCTATTGAGCAATATAATCCATGATATAATAAACAATCTGGCCGGTGGTTCTATATAAGAGCTCACTTATGGTTCTGTAGCTTATGATTATTTGAAAAGGATATGGTTGTCATTCATTTCAACCAGAATGAACGCAATTTTACCAGGAGATGGTCAGCCTTCATTTCCGAGCATATGGCTATAAATGCGCTGATTTAGGCTATCAATTTCAACAAGAAAATGCTCCAAATTGGAGCCTCCAATTCACGTGAGCATTTCAACTTTGACCGATTTTAACAGGGCCATGAAATGAACAACAACAATAACAAGTATTTAGACATAAGCAAATGACAAAAAAAATCGTCACAAATCTGGTGGAAAGTAGAATAAGCATTATATTTGGGTATGATTTTGTTGACAAGAACTGAAAATGGCTTTGTACTGTACAGAGTTTTATTTTTTTTCCGATAGGTGTGCTGCGATAAATGTATTCAGTGCCGATTTCATGTTCTTGGATTTTAAGCAGCGGGGAATCAACAATTTGGAATGGCTATTTTTCACATTTTTTTGTGATTTATCTTGTGCACGTTTCTATATCCTTAATCCAAATTGCGGGTAGAACCGTACTTCCGAGATGTCCGAAATATTCTAAATCCGAAATTATTTAATTTATAATTTTCAAACACTTTTACGTAGGCTGCTATTTATATTCTTTCAATAATAGCGACATTTTAGTGGTGTCAGATGAAAATCGTTGTGATTTTCGTAAAGTTTGACATTTTTGATGGTTAACTAGAGATGTCAACGGACAGCTCGGACGTCCATAAATTTGTCCGAAAATTTTGAAAAATCTTTCGGACATCTGTCCCTTAACCATCAAAAATGTCAAACTTTACGAAAATCACAACGATTTTCATCTGACACCACTAAAATGCTAGGGAGCTATGCAGTGAGAAAAAAAATTCAAACACGTTCCCGAAAGCCATCCAAACTCACGAACATAAATTAGATTCACCAACATTTGATACTGAATCTGAATAAAAATTGATTATGTGTAATTATATAAAAATAATTAAATATTTATGTACAATAAAATATTTTTCTATATTAAATTATCGAAATATAAATATTTTTGAAATAAAATAATAAAAACACTTCATTGAGAAATTAAAAATACAACTAAAGCAAAACCAGCTATTTATATTAAGTCTCCGCATATTTATTCGATTGGCGTTTGTTGTACATGTATACATGTATACATGCATACATGTATGTATTTTTTTGTTGTATACATGTACAACAAACGCCAATCGAATAAACATGCGGAGACTTAATATAAATAGTTTGTTTTGCTTTAGTTGTATTTGTAATTTCTCAATGAAGTGTTTTTATTATATT
Source organism: Resseliella maxima (assembly GCA_029041755.1). Lineage (NCBI taxonomy): Eukaryota > Metazoa > Arthropoda > Insecta > Diptera > Cecidomyiidae > Resseliella > Resseliella maxima. Next base: position 61,424 of record JAQOWM010000564.1, read on the forward strand.
ATTTCAAAAATATTTATATTTCGATAATTTAATAATGAAAAATATTTTATTGTACATAAATATTTAATTATTTTTGGGTAAAATAATCAATTTTTATTCAGATTCAGTATCAAATGTTGGTGAATCTAATTTATGTTTGTTCGTTTAGATGGCACTTAACGGGGAGACTCACATACAAATGTACAGGGCTATATAGACTGCTTACCAGGGTAGCTAAAATGTCGCTATTATTGAAAGAATATAAATAGCAGCCTACGTAAAAATGTTTGAAAATTATAAATTAAATAATTTCGGACTTAGAATATTTCGGACATCTCGGAAGTACGGTTCTACCCGCAATTTGGATTAAGGATATAGAAACGTGCACAAGATAAATCACAAAAAAATGTGAAAAATAGCCATTCCAAATTGTTGATTCCCCGCTGCTTAAAATCAGTCAAAGTTGACCTGCTCACGTGAATTGGAGCATTTTCTTGTTGAAATTATTAAATTTATAATTTTCAAACACTTTTATGTTCGGTTTTGTTGAATATTTATTCAATATTTATTTTATTTTTTAATTTGCAATTTCTCTTACAATTCACTAGAGATCTTAACTCTTCGATAGTTGAGACAAAACTGAACTGAACTGTGAAGATTGCTCTGCTCTTATATAATATTTGATCATTACTTCATTAAGCCACCGATAGGGTGTAGTGCTATCAAATCTTAGTGAATACTATAGGGAAGGTTATACTCTAATTTGGTATTATTCTAAATGATTTTATTGAATATTTTAGAAAAGATTCAACTGATTATTCTTACTTTTAATTAAATCTATTTTCTAAATACAAAAAAAGGAATTTCAAAATCTATTTCTGATAATTCTAATTAAAATGTGTAACGGTAAACGCATATGCATCGTTGAATATTCTCATTATTTGGATATTATTCAATGATGAGCCGGTTACAATCTTTAATAAATTTACAAGAAAAATTGCAAAAAAATCTTTTATTTTTCATGAGATATTTTGATAAATGCTGATGCGTCTAACCTCATTTCGCGCGCTGTATGTTGATTCAGGCTAACCCTTGCAGCCAAAGCGAGATATTTATTGCCAGAAGGTCATACTGTCTTTTTGGTGGGACCAAGAAGGTGTCGTTTTCTATTAGCTGCATAATGAAACGGTTCAGGTGATCGTTACCGAATATAATTAATCAAAATGGAAAATCAATTGAAGAATTAGTAGCCATTAGTAGCGACCAAACGAACAAAGTTGTTTTTCACGGTGACAATATCACAACGTGCTAATATCGTTAAAAAAAGAAAGAAGAGTTCGGTTGGGATCAGCTTGATCAACCGGCGTATCTCCAGACTTTGCTCCTTCTGACTACCATACATTTCGATTGATGTCTGGCCGATATACGCTTTGAAAACTTTGAAGTAATACATAAATAATTCGGAAGTTCATTATCAAAAATAGATTTTATTTGCGGATGATTATGATGTATAGTTTGATTATATTTCGTATATAAAGAAGAAGAGTTAAAAGCCCCAGATTTTATCATCAATTATTATATTTTATTTCATTGTCCTACAATTCAGCAGTGCTTACTTTGCGATAATAAATGAACGTGATCGTCCAGTATATTGTTTCACATTTCCAAGGAACTGTCTTGCACTTCCGAAATGGCATATTCGATATACTCCAGGCTCCGTATTTTTAGGAACATTCCAATAAATATCCATGATACTGTGACCAAGAACAAATGATGTACGCTTCCAAATGAACCTGAGGGAACAATACAATAAAATACTTATGTTCATTAATTTACTTCATACTTTTTTGATACATGCCAATATGAATACAGTGCCGCCAGATTAGGAACACTAAAAACTTTTCTATGATAAGAATTACTGTGTGTTCGATGAACACGATGTCTTATATAAATGGTTAAAAGAGAGTATGGATTCTACGATTTTGCACTGTTATTATTATTATTATTATTCTGCACCATACAGCGTTCCTTCACTTTGGCGACCACCTTTGGGTGGTTTATTAAAAATAAATAAATTAAAATTTACAATATAATAAAAACAAAACAAATGATTCAGCATTTGCACCAATTAACAATCTATTGCCAATCCTAACGATCTCGGAACAAGTCACTGTGATTATTAACTGCAATACTGAATCGTACAAAGATATAGAGAACAGTGATCAATCTATCTGCCTCTTGAACAATTCATTCAATCTCTTTTTTATTACATTTGAGCTGACATTGAAGTCTATTACAAATTGATCCAAAAGTGATGTCTTTACATTATAATAATTGTTGAAAGTTTCAATCATAAAACTCAAAGGCATATATTTTTGATAGCCATGATTAACAGTGTCCTGAATACTCAAAAATCTAACATTTCTGATTAACCGGTAGGGAACTCTAAATTGAATCTTCTCTAAAAGTACATCCGAGTAAATTTCGCCCTTGATCAATTTTAGTATGTACATCACTTGAGCAACCTTCCTACAGTTATCCAGGGAAATCATTTGAAGTAACAGCAACCTATGCTCATATTTTGGAAGGTGATATCCATTGTTCCATCTGAATCTCCTCAAGGCATAAAGCAAACATTGTTTTTGAACAGATTCTATTTGTTTAATTTGTCCCAGATTGCGAGTATTCCAAACTTGAGAACCATATTCTATTGGAATAACAAAACTAAAAAACAATTTTTTAATGGTATATGGGTCATTAAATTCTCTTGCAAAACGTTTGATCCGAGCAAGTCTTGATTTAGCTTTTGCTATCATGAATTCAATATGAGCTTTGAAATTAAGTTTCTCATCCAAAATCACACCAAGATCCTTAGTTTGTTCAACTCTTTCAATTATTGAGTCATTAATGGTGTAATTGTGATCGATAACAATATATCATCATTTTAGTCTTCTTAACATTTAATTCCAAGTGATTTCTTTCAAAATACTTTACCACATTGTTTAGATCTTCTAGAAAAATAAAACAATCATCAATAGAATTTATGTGGTGAGAAAGCCTTACATCATCTGCAAATGAGAGAATAGATGAATTTCCACAAAACTAAGGAAGATCTACCACAAACAATATAAATAATGTTGCAGCAATAGGGTATCCCTAACCCGTGCCTGATGAGACGATGATTGGATTTGACAAAATGTCATTGATTTTAACAATTTGTTTTCTATTACTCATATATGACTCAATCCAACCCAAAAGTTGAGTATTCAGACACATGATGTTCAATTTGTTTATCAGAAGATCAACATTCACAGAATCAAAAGCCTTAGCAACATCAATATTGATTGTATCAGTTTGATTATGAGGCTTTAATTCACTCATTGTTTGAGAAGTGAATTCAACCAAATTAGTAATAGTCGATCTTCCTCTCACAAAACCATGTTGGCTGGAATCAATTAAAATCTTTAAATGAAAATTAAGGTGATTGGCAATTATTGAATCCAACAGTTTAGGAATCACATTTTGTAAGGCAACACCCCTATAATTTTCAATATCATTCCTTGAACCACTTTTATAAATTGGCTTTACATAGGAAGTCTTCCACAAATTTGGATCATGAGAAATTCTAAGTGATTTCCTCAATAACATTGTAATTGGTTTAATTAACGTGTTAACGCATTTTTTAACAAACAAATTTGATAAACCATCAGGACCAGAAATTAAATTATTCGGCAATTCCAAAACCTGCTTCAAAATAATATTCTCATCAATATTAATATGTGAAATATTTTGACACAAATTTTCAATTACTTTGAAGTTATCAACATTGTAGATTTCAATTGGTTGTGAATTATGTTTAGTATAAGCGGAACCAAAAAATTCAGCAAATAGATTAGCTTTATCAATACCATTGAATGAGTTCTGATTATTATAATGCATTTCATTAGGTAATTCATTGACGGTTTTCCTAATCACATTTACATGCTTGAAAAATTCCATTGGATCACTAGCTATAAGTTCCTCCAATTCTAATTTGTAATTGTTGTAGGAAATACGAGAATAACATTTATATTCCACTCGAGCTTTTTTGAAATTATTGTCATCATCTATTGAATCATGTCTCTTTTTTAACAATTTGTTCACACGGTTCTTTAAGTTAATTAAATGTGAGGATTATCCATATGGGATGATTTGATATTCTTTTACTTTTCAAAATTACATGAGTATTAACCCGGTAAGTCCCCGTGATACCATATGGTATCACACATGACCGATTCACTTTTTGACATGTAAATCGAAATTCCCGCAACCAAATTTGACAATTTTAGCTTCCTTAGGTTGGCGCTTTCTAATGATGTATGTCAGTTTGTGTTTGGCTTCTATTGAAAGCAGAAGTCGGAAAAAGAAGTTTTTTTGGAAAGTGAAAAAAAATCGATTTCCTTGGACATGTCGAAGTGTGGCTATATTTTATTTATTTTCCAACCAAATTCAATAATCCATACATCAATCGAAAGCCGGAAATGTATATTTTAAGAAAAGAATAGGTTTTGTGTGATTTGAAAATATTTTCTGGGCCCAATAAATCATTCTTTTATGATGATACCATATGGTAATTTCAAACGCTTCTAGGGAGCGTGTTTTGGAAAGCATCAAAATCGCATTTGCGCGCAATTTCTCATGCATTTTCTTTGTGTTTTTGGCAACATTTCAAACAGAAAACTAACATTGAGCGATGCCGTCGATTATTTGGGACAACTCATCGACGAAGAAAATGAAGAAGATTTCATGCGGTGCGGTGGACCAAATTTTCATTGAACCAACAGAGGAAGACGGCGATATCAGTGGTGAAGACGACGCAAATGAAAATGAATGAGGCACCATCGACGAATTATCGCGCAAACAACTGAGTGCCGGATGCGAATTAGTTTTTCGTAATGGTGAGCAAGTTCTGTCTATTGATGAAGCTGAGTTAGCAGAAAACGAAGCTGATAACGTCGAATTCGTGCTCGTCGATGTTATAAACGAATCACAAATTGGCTTTTATTGGCATTCTGATGGTGACTGGGTACAGCACGGTTTCGAATTTGAGAGCATATTGGAATATCGCAGACGATCTACGCATAACATGATATCCAACACGATGCGACGTAATCGATTCCAAGAAATACTCCGAGCACTACATTTCAAGTCGGATTTGAATCCACTCGAAAATAATAAAGACAAACTTTGGAAGCTGCGCCCGATAATGGATCATTTGAAAGCAAACTTCATCAAACACTTCCATGCGACACAGAATTTGTCGTATGATGAAAGTATGATCGCGTACTACGGGAAACACGGCTGCAAACAATTCATAAAGGGTAAGCCGATCCGTTTTGGCTACAAAGTTTGGTCGCTATGCACACCTTCTGGTTATCTGGACAATTTCGAGGTTTATCAAGGCTCGAACCAACGATCAAACCCGATGTATGAAGAGCGGTTTGGAAAACCAGCAGCGCCACTCTTATCAATGATTGACGACTTTCCAGCTGAGCTGAAAGGTCTGCCATTTTTATTTTACTTTGATAATTTGTTCACTGGTTTTCCATTGCTGGTATACCTGAAAGCAAATGGATACAATGGCACAGGAATCATCCGCGCAAATCGAATCGTTTCAAATTGCCCAATCACTGATAAGAAGGTGCTCAAGAAGAAACCGCGCGGCACGATTGAAGCAGTCAAAATGGAAGGTACCGGAGTTCGTGTGACACAATGGGTCGGCAATTCGGTAATTTCAACCGCTTCAACGTGTTTTGGAGCTGATCCAACACCAATCAAGCACGGTACTCAAGAGAGGCACACAAACGAGTGAATGTCGTTCGTCCATGCGCCATAAAAGAATACAACAGATTTATTATTGCATTCATTATGGCACACCAAGGATTGTAACTGGGCCAAAAAAAAGTAAACGCGAGAACAACACACACATCCGCTACGATGAAAAGAATCATTTCGTAGCTCCAAGCTCGAGCAGACGCCGATGCGCTTGGGACACATGCAAATCTTTCGGCCGAACTATATGCGCCAATTGCATTGTTGGTCTTTGCATTTCCTGCTATTTTCCAAAAAAATACATTTAAAAATAAATAAAATTGCATTTTATGTGCACTGAAATTCTACGGGTTTTTCCATACAACAAATTTTTTTCTTGGTTTCCAAAACACGCCCTCTAGAAGTCCTGGTGATACCATATGGTATCAGCCGGAAAATCGTCATGAAAAATTTACCCGCGAAGGAAAATTCAAAAAAAATATATTTTCGGAATCAGAAAAAATTCGAAAAAAATAATTCTGGGCCTTCCCGGGTTAATGATATTATTATCACAAGAATAAAAATTCTGCAAATTGCTATCCAAAGAATTATCAGAAAACAATGAATTCCAATCAATATCAGAAAAACAACCATTTATTGCATCATAGTTTGCATTTCTAAAATCCAAATATGAGCCATGAACAAGTTCACATTCGATATTCAAATTACAATTAGAAATAACAATTATGATGGATCTCAGTGTTGACCAAATTGGTTTCACTTTCCAAGCAAAAAAACAGATCAGGATCATTTGTCCAAATTAAATCCAACACATTACCATTGTTATTCGAAAAACGATTAATTTGTGATAAACCAAAATCATGAAAGGAATCCAACATCAGTAACTCCTTTCTGGAACACGCGTTAATTGGATACGAAATATTTGGATTGTCAACATCATTCGAGATCCATGAAAGATTCGGAAGATTAAAGTCACCCGATATTAAAATGGAATCTTCATAATTGCTCTCTCGAATAAAAATTTTAAAGCATTAACAATATTTTCAAAAATTTCAAATGGGGAATCAGGTCTAATATACAATTCAACCAAATGAAACTTCCTATGTTTAATGTTAACACAAACGCAAACAATTTCAGCACCATATAACTCTCCATCAAATACTGATTTTCCATTCAATGATTTGAAAAGTTGCGAATGAAAATGTTATCCAGAAAAGTTGCGGGTGAAAATGTTCGGGAGCTAAGTGGTAATACCACTTAGCTAGCTAACTGGTAATTCGAGCTAACTGGTAATACCACTTAGCTAGCTAACTGGTAATCTGAGCTAACTGGTAATACCACTTAGCTCGAGCTAACTGATAATCCGTTAAATTGTTGATTTGATATTTTATGCAGAGCGTGATATCGAATGTCCTAGCTTTGGAATTAAATTTCGATGCAGTTAAAATGAAATTCATACACCCACTCTCGTTTTGGAAAGGAATCAATGTTAACTCGATTATATTCACTGAGAACAAATGGAATTAACTTCAAATGACAATGCACGATGTTTCACTTTTGAATGTCAACTGCCTAATGAATACCTCTTTCAAATCGGCAACTCAGGAAAAAACAACATGCAAAAACGGTAAATCGTTTGGTCATCTGAGAGTGATCGGCTACTTAAATATGAACCGAATTGATTTCAATGAAGATACTAGTCAGCATTCGGGAGCATAAATTTATTTAGATCTTGAATATATTATTTGCTCTGCATAAAATAATTATCTACTCAACGATTATTCACTTTTCACATTCACAACATTTCTTCGAGATATTTTATTCTATGAGTGATATTCCGTTCAGAAATGTGACAAATTTTTTGAGCGCAAAGTCAAATTCGTCAAACTGTCAAACCGAAAACTGAGTTTTGAATTTATTTCCAATAAAGAAAAATGTATGTGCTATTGCTAATTGCCGATCTCTGTTCTTGTATTGCATTTGGTTTTTACTCCGTTATTCGGTGTGTATCGTGTGCAAAATTGAATTGTTTTCAAAAAAAATAGAGAAAAAAAATTTTTAATTTGAATTTATTGGTAAATCACTTCACAAGTTTTGTATAAAACAATATTGTAAACATGTAAATACACGACAAGAAGAGAACAAAAAAGAGACATACAACCAATAAAATTACAGTGAAAAGAACGTAGAAAAGAAGGAGCGAAAGAAAGAAAAACAACAACAATACAAATACACAACATAACTGAAAAATTCACACTGAGCAGAGCACGCAAATCCAAGTGTGCGATGCACAAATGTTTGTATTTTTGCACGCACAAATTCAGTAAAGCACGCAAATCCAAGTGTGCGACGCACAAATATTTATTTTTTCGTGTGCGCCGCACATTGCCTCAGACATTTTTCCGTTAGTCTGAAAATAAGAATAACAACATCATTCTAAGGCAATGTGCGGCGCACACGAAAAAATAAAAATTTGTGCGTCGCACACTTGGAGTTGCGTGCTCTACTGAATTTGTACGTGCACATTCAGGGTGAAATTTTCAGCTATGTGTCTAGTTCATGTTATTGTTGTTATATAAAACAGCAATTTCTATTATGTCAACAATTTTAACCTAAAAGCAAAAATATCATAAGCCATAATAGATGTCATTGGCTGGAAGTAAATCCTGAGGAGCAGGTGGACCCAACCTGGCCTAATATGATTTAAAGGTTGGGCACACATGGAGATAACATGCCTGGAAACATTTCGTTAATTTTTCGATTTTCCCATCGGAAAAGCGAGAAAAATCGGTCTGTAGTTTTTCCCATTTTCATGCAATTAATGCACAGTTAAAATTGTTGACACAACAGAACAAGCATTAACAAGCAAAGCTCATATTACCATTTAGCTAGCTAAGTGGTATTACCAGTTAGCTCGAGCTAAGTGGTATTAACAGTTAGCTCGGATTACCAGTTAGCTCAGATTACCAGTTATCTAGCTAACTGGTAATACCACTTAGCTCCCGAACATTTTCACCCGCAATTTTTCTGGATAACATTTTCATCCGCAACTGTTCATTTATGAGTGGCTATCAAAACACCACCTCCACGAACTTTCTTAAAAGTTTGATCTCTCTCGGAAAGAATTGATCTGTCACATCGAAATACGTCATAAGCATTTGAGAAAATTTCAACATTATTGATGGTGCTATCCAAATGAGTCTCACATAACAAATAAATTTTGAAATTGTTTATCAATATACTCGCATAAAATTCAGGAATCTTAGATTTCAAACCATTGACATTACATGAGAAAATGTGATGGTTAAACTTCACATCTTTCACATGAGTAACAGGTGCATTCAATAACGGTAAAACGGTTGATACATCTGGAATGGCATCATATTCGACCTGATTAACTGAGCCTGATTCATAAATTGATGATACTGATAAAGTTGATTCCAAAAAGTATATCTATTTGAAATCTAAAGTAGTTTGGTTGTGGTTGATTTTGTGATAAATGTTGGATATATTGAGGCTGTCTTAGATGATGTGAGCGCCGCCAATTAACAGGCTGTTGAAATCTGTGAGATGATTGTTGTTGTTGCTGACGTTGTTTATGATGATGTATATAAACATTATTCACATCATTATTGTTAAAACGATTGATATTTCGAACATTGTTATAAAATTTGCAATGAGAATTAACAAAATGATTCCGTTCAGGGTTATTATGATATTTTCCAACATTTCGTTTGGTTTTATCACACATATTTTGACAAGCAGAAGGATTATTTCCGTTAAACAATTTATCATTTTTGACTTTGGTGTTACTGTTACTTTTCATATCATGGTTGTTTTTTCGGTTGATATTAGTTTTATTTTTGATTTTGTTTTTGTTTTTGTTACCATTGAAGTTGTTGTTATTTTTGTTATCAGTTTTCTTTTGATTTTCATCCATTGAATTCTTCTTGAATTTTTTCTTTGTAAATGGTTTCACCAAGTAATCAAGACCCCAAATAACCGGAACACAAATTTTCTTGAAACATTCTCTTGACAAAGTAGAAACTTTACAAGAAACAAATTTGTCCACATTCTTACTTCGTTTATGATAATTGAGAATTTGAACAGAAAAGGTATTCTCAAGTTGTTTGGACTTTTCAATAATTAATTTCTTAAATTCATTTGGCTTTATACTATAATTGAAACTTGAAATATGAATAGAGTAAACCCCATCAATCGGTTCAGGCATAACATTCATGTTTTTCAAAACCTTTAATCTTGAAGCCAAATTTTCAAACAACAATGAACTATCAACATTTTCATCATCAATAAAATTATCACCAATCATAGACTTGTTAATATTTGAATTATCAAGATCAGCAGCAGAAACACCAATTAATTCACTACACGTATCATGAAATTGCTCCTCATTTAACTGTGAATCACTTTTATTGGGCATTTTATGATCACAAACTTCACATGAAACAGCAAATGGTGAATTTTCACTAAATATGTAGTTGAAGAACTGCAGATTATATATTATCATTTCCATCATTCGGTATCATAATTATCCATGAATCATCTTCTTGTTTCTTCGCCAAATCAAAATATTGTGGGAAGTCTTTAACTTTTTCCTCTCGTTGTCTCATACATTGAATGAAAATTGGATTTTTGCAATTTTGGCATTTAAGTGAGAGACCAGCATAAGTAAGACCCTTACACTTGTTAATTGCACAACAATGTAGCACTGACATTCTACCACAACAAATCCAATGACACAGCAAATAAGTTAAAAAATGAAATTTCACTTAGAAAAACTTAATCAAATGTAAAAACTTCAATTATTTAAATTAAATAATAAACTCATTCAAACTTTCCAGACAAGATTAATAAATAAAAATTAAATAAAAATCGGAGCTAAACTAAAATGATGTCAATGCAATGACAGTTAACCTAACCTCCTCTAATTCTCTCCTCTTTAGTATAGCCGAATTGATGTTTTCCATACTCTCCTTTTTCAAAATTATTTTGAATTTTTTCACGTACTCTCCTCTCGATCGACTCAATATTGGGTGTATGCAAAGAAAATTTCGATTTTTTCGGTGAAAAGACAATTTTATTTCATAACTAAATGAATGAGCTTTTCAACCAAAGTATTCTCCATCGTTAGCTATGACTTCACGCCATCTTTCAGGAAGTTTGTGGATTTCGCGTCGAAAGAATTCCTTATCTCTTGAAGCTATCCAGTCAGCGACCCATTTTTGTATTTCTTCAAAGTTTATAAAACGTACATCGGCCAGGTCAATTGGCATCGATTGAAACAAATAGTAGTCCGAATGGGCAAGGCCTGGAGATAGTGTTGGCTGCGAACGTTCGTTGTTCGTTCGTAGAAAAATAAAAATTGGTTTTTGCTCGCTCGTTCGTTCGTAGAAAAATAAAAATTGGTTTTTGCTCGTTCGTTCGTTCGTAGAAAAATAAAAATTGGTTTTTGCTCATTCGTTCGTTCGTAGCGTTTAAAAAGAATCGTTTGTTCGTTAGTAGTACCATTATCTAAAAATGTTTGGCATACATATTTAATTTGAACAAAATAAACTCAAAATAAACTCAGAGAAAAAATCGTACGAAGAAACAAAATATAATTTCAAGTATGATTACAGAACTGAAAAATATAATTCAATAAACAATTCATATTTTGATTAAATTTGTATCCCTTTTTTCGTTCACCATAAAATTATTCTATTCATTGTTGTTTAATTGTATTCATTTACAAAAGTACCTAGAAGAACTATGTTTAGAATATATAAAGTTCTTCAATTTAAAAAATATTCGTTATTCATGTGTTAGAAATTCCAACTTGGAATTCATGAGGCAATCTAAATAACCTGAGCGTTGATTGTTTTGTATAAAATAAAGTTTAAATTGAATTCTACGAACGAGCAAATTTTATTTTTTGAAAATTACGAACGAACGATCGAATTTCAAAATCGATTTTGTCAATTTCTACGAACGAACGAACGGACAAAAATAAGAATTGTTTTTCTTACGAACGAACGAACGAGCAAATATGTTATGTCTAATGCCTACGAACGAACGAACGAGTGTTCGTAGATGTTCGTAGGCCAACACTATCTGGAGAGTACGCGGGTTGATCAAGCTGATCCCAACCGAAGTGTTCTTTCTTTTTTTTAAGGATCTTTGCACGATGTGACTTGGCATTATCATCGTGAAAAAAAACTTTGTCTTGTTTAGTCGCTATTCGTGGATGTTTCACCTTCAATGCTTGCTCCATTTTGATCAATTGTTGTTCGTAGCACTTACCATCAACCGTTTGGCCAGGTTTCAGCAGCTCATAATACACGACACCTTCCTGATCCCACCAAACCTCCTGGCAATGAATTTCTCGTTTTGACTACGAAGGTACTGGTTGGCCTGGATCAACATACGCTGCTTTACGCTTGGGATTGTCGTAATAGATCCATTTTTCATCGCCAGTAACAATTTGACTCAAAAAACTACGTTTTTTGTGCTCAGCAAGGTGTTTTTTGCATGTTTCGATTCCTGCTCTGAGTTGATTTTCGTTCAGTTGATGTGGCACCCATTTTCCCAGCTTTCGAATTTTTCCCATTTAAAAATAAAAAAAAATGTCTAGAAATAGTTGCTTGATCAACCTTCAACTCCATTGCAAGTTCTTTTTGCGTTTTCCAAGTCAAAATCACCACTTTTGAATCTCGCAAACCATCGTTCACAAGTTTTTTGAGTTGAAGCATGTTCACCGTAAGCTTCTACCAACAAACGATAACTTTCAGCAGCGGTTTTCTTCAAATGAAAGAAGGTTATTAAAGTTCCCCGCAAAACCACTTTTTCAGGCACGAATTTCGACATTTTTGAAGCAAAAAAAATCTTTGTTGTTTACACTTCAAAATGACATGTACTGAAATCTATAGCGTAATGACAGACAAAAAAAAAGAAAATGGCCGCGTTGTGCTCCGATGCACACAACGCTAGTTACGCCATCTGTTAACTAAATCGACATTTCTTTTGCATACACCCAATAGATATGATGTCTTACGTAAGATGAATTTTTCCTTACTGTAAATTTTCATAAAAGTTTTTCAAATTGAAACATAAAATCATATGAAAATAAGAAATTATTGGAAGAAACGCAATAAAAAAAGGTTTTTTTTTGCATGGAATGTGTTTATTATTACAATTCGTTGGTATTAACGTCATTCCAACAAAAGTTGTACATTACTCAAACATGTTTGGATAACCCTAGTATAAAAAAAATAACAAATTCTAAAAATGGTTGGAAAATGTATAACTTTAGTTTGAGTGACGTTAATATCAACAAATTGATGTAATAAACATAACCTAAATAATGTCAGTGTACACATTGATGTTTTTTTGTTTTAAATTTTTTCAATTTTTGATGGAGTTGCTCCAAAAAATTTTATCACACTACTTTATGATTGATTTTTATTCAACGATGTCATGATATTTTACCACCATATTATCAATATCCTTTTTGGAAAATGGAATTCAATCAACCTCAGAACCAATTGTATTGCCATCAAGCACCTCATTATTAGAACAATATCAACTCAATGCCAATCATTCCGCCAATGTCACATTCACTCATTAATTATTCAATGAATGTAGCTCATCATTATTAAGAGAACATAATCATATTTCCATATGTAATGTGAATGGCTTGATGACTAAGATACCAGATTTTTGCCAGTGTATTGATCAACGATCTCAAAATATATATGACTCATTTGGATGATATTAGCCAACCAAACCGTGCGTGGAAAGTTTTGACAGTGTGATTCATAATGTACGCCATCTGTTAACGTTAGAATGGGGACCTAACAAAAATAATGATTACTGTCATGGCGAACCAAAATTGCGTCATGGCCGACCATTGTGATTTGGGTTAAATTAATAACGGTTTTATTGAATAAATAACTCAATTTTGGCTAACAAGGAAACATCACTTATGGTCACAGCCATCTCGCAAAACCTGGTATATGGGCTTATAGTTAGTGAGTAGTAGACTACGATTGTACACTTAAAAATTCCCAACAGCATACAAAAGTGTTTCACAAAATCGACTTGAAAATATTTTTCACAGGGATGATTTTTTTTTTCTATTTTTCTATTTTCTTCGCCTAAATTGTGTTTGTGGGGGTTTTTTGACATGGAAAATTCAATTTTGAATTCCATTTTTTGATAAAAGCATTTTTTCACATATTTTTTCATATATTTTTTCATAAAAAAAACAAATTGGTTAGATATTATACATCAAATGAAAACATTTTTTTCATTTATCTTTAATACAGTTTTTATTTATTTATTAGATATAAATTAATTAAAACATGAATCTGTGTTCTGATTCTCAAAGGCGCATTGTATTTCAACATGATTGAATGAGAACCATGCTTAACTTGTCAAATGTCAAAGCTGCTGTCAATAAATGTAATACCGCCAATTTGCTGTGATTATTAAATGTCATTTTTGTTCATATACAGATTTATGTTGATCTCTTGATTAAACTATTTTTTGTTCATAAAATATTTACCTGTGATTCAAGAGTGTTTAAAAATTCTGAAAAAATGGCTGAAGCATCAGCTTCAACTAATGTAACATCGCACGAACAAAATATTGCAATGTTGTTGAATCGCATTCTAGTCCGACGTACTGGCTCATTTGAACTTTATCAATTTTTTTACGCAGCAAATCTAACATGTCAAATCCAAATGTCAGCGTTAGCGGTATTCTTGGTATTTGCCTTAAACTCCTTCAATTTATCAAACAACATTGCAATATTTTGTTCGTGCGATGTTACATTAGTTGAAGCTGATGCTTGAGCCATTTTTTCAGAATTTTTAAACACTCTTGAATCACAGGTAAATATTTTATGAACAAAAAATAGTTTAATCAAGAGATCAACATAAATCTGTATATGAACAAAAATGACATTTAATAATCACAGCAAATTGGCGGTATTACATTTATTGACAGCAGCTTTGACATTTGACAAGTTAAGCATGGTTCTCATTCAATCATGTTGAAATACAATGCGCCTTTGAGAATCAGAACACAGATTCATGTTTTAATTAATTTATATCTAATAAATAAATAAAAACTGTATTAAAGATAAATGAAAAAAATGTTTTCATTTGATGTATAATATCTAACCAATTTGTTTTTTTTATGAAAAAATATATGAAAAAATATGTGAAAAAATGCTTTTATCAAAAAATGGAATTCAGAATTGAATTTTCCATGCCAAAAAACCCCCACAAACACATTTTAGGCGAAGAAAATAGAAAAATAGAAAAAAAAATCATCCCTGTGAAAAATATTTTCAAGTCGATTTTGTGAAAAACTTTTGTATGCTGTTGGGAATTTTCAAGTGTACAATCGTGGTCCACTACTCACTAACTATAAGCCCATATACCAGGTTTCGCGAGATGGCTGTGACCATAAGTGATGTTTCCTTGTAAGTTCCTGATTTATGTAAAAGAGCATAGTGCACGTTCCATATAAGCGGGTGCCAACATTATTTTCCCGATAGATGGCGCAACTGAAAAAGCTTGTATTGTCGAACTTTATTTATTTCTTTTTTTTGCAAGAGATGGCGTATGCATATACACATATTTTTTATACTATTATTTGAAAAAAAAAAAAAAAAAATAAATATTGAATTCAAAATTGTGATAAAAAAATGAAACCATTGTCTCATTCGCTTTGATTGTCTTTCGTTTCTATGTTTTTATTTTTCGTTTCTCTTCTCAATCGATGATCATCAAAACACAAATAAACAATAATTCACAATTCACTCCAGACAATGGACTAAAAAAAAAAGCAAAAATTTTAAATATTTTTGAAACAGTTTCAGAAAATCCAGTGATACAAAAGTTGACATTTTTTTTCACAAATTCATTGCACAATGTTTGTCTTTGTTTGCACTGAATTGTATTCTTTCTCATTTGTGGCCATTTTCTAAACAAATTTCTCATGCTCACTGACATTTAAACCGATGCACAATAATTGGTTCATGTTGTAAAATTGTTTGCCGTTAAGGAAAAATATTGCTAATAATAAACAAAAAACGTGTTTGAAGAACAAGGAAGAAAATATAAATAAAAAAAAAAAAAAAAAAAAACAGCAACTTGAATAATGATAAAATGGAATCGATGGCTTTGTATTTGTCATTATGTTGTTTTAATTTTGTTGTTTTCGAAATTGATATGTGGTTACGTCAAGTGCCTTTGATGCTAACTCATCATTACAAGTAAATATCCATTGACCAACGAAAAATTGAACAAAATTACTATTACCACTTGAATATTGCTCATAGAAAAAAAAGAAAATATCGACTTTGTTGACTTTTTTGGTTTTTTATTTTGGTACCTTTTGAAACTTGGAAATTACGTTCACATTAAATAGGCAAAAAGTCGGCACTTCAATGTTTGTGCTGAAGCATTGAAGAGATTTTAGTTGTGAACAGACAAACAATTTTTTTTTTTCAGTTTTCATTTACTCTGAACAAAACAACAACAGCCAACAACATTAAAAAAACATTTTTTTGGCCTGTTTGCAACTATATATTACTTTAATGCGATGATTTTCAAATTATTAAAGTAAAATGTACTTTCAAACAAGCCAAAAAAAAGTTTTTTAATGTTTTTGGCTGTTGTTGTTTTGTTCAGAGTAAAGAAAACTGAAAAAAAAATTGTTTGCCTGTTCACAACTAAAATCTCTTCAATGTTTCAGCATAAACACTATGCCGACTTTTTGCTTATTTAATGTATGACTCGGGTAGCGTAGTGTAAAGCCCGATAACTTTTCATTTGGTCGTTTTGTGTTCCAACCCAAGTAAACTAATTTTTTTTTTTTTTTAGTTTTCGGTCTTTTTTCCACATTTTTGTTTAAAATAAATGAAGAAAAAATAAAAATGTGGAAAAAAAGACCGACAACTAAAAAAAAAAAAAAAAAATTAGTTTACTTGGATTCGAACACAAAACGACCGAATAAAAAGTCGTCACACTATCCACTACGCTACAGGAGTCATAAATTAAATAAGCAAAAAGTCGGCATAGTGTTTATGCTGAAGCATTGAAGAGATTTTAGTTGTGAATAGACAAATAATTTTTTTTTTTCAGTTTTCGTTTAGTCTGAACAAAAATTAACAACCAAAAACATAGAAAAACAATTTTTTTGCCTGTTTGCAACTAATATTGCTTTAATAATTTAGAAATCGTCGCATTGAAGTAATAAATAGTTGCAAACAGGCAAAAAAAATGTTTTTCTGTTAGAAAAAAATTTAAGATTACGAATAACCAAATAAATTTGACAGTCAATATAACTTTATTTTCTTGTGTGAAGCTGATGAGATGGAAGAAGGCATTCAGTGTTATGCAAACAATTACAACAATATCGTTTGTGACGAATTTATTTAATTGAGAACTTCGAGCATCACTAACATTTTTTACATCTGATTTTGATTGAATGCAGTTCTTTGTGGTTCAGAGTCGGTTCAGGACAGCACTGACATTATTCTACAAAAATTCACTTACGATGTTTCCCAGTTAGCATCGGTTGCTATAACTTTCCACTCCTGATCTGATGAATGCTTTTCAATTGTAAAGTATGTGTTGTCATGCAATAAGTTGTTTCGCGGATTTCCAGAAATAAAATGAACATTAACTTGTTCACCAATTTTGTATTCTAAGAGAGGGTGCTTTGTAACATCTCCAAACTCTTTACCAATTGGTGTATTATCAAAAAAAACTGGTGGAGTAAGCGAAATCGCTTTATCATCCATAACAGTAGGTGATGGCCCTGGTTCAAGTGAAATATTATGAGCAATTGCTTGTATAAGTTTTTCGAACTGTGATAAGTATATAGTAAGTGTATGCGGTCCATAAATTGTAGATGCTGCCTCATAACGCTGCATTTCATATTCTTCAGGTGTTGTAATATAACTAGTATAAATATTTGCAAGGCCAGCCAAAATTACATGTTTTATCGAAATTCCACCGGATTTAATAGAAGTTTCTTTAATTGAGGTGCGAACTCTACGCCCTGACATCGTGGTAAATTCTCCGGGCAAAGCAGTAATCACAATATCTCCAATTTGGAACAACTGAGTTGGAACAATGTTCGGTTGCCACGAATACGGAAACTTTACCTAGATATTGAAGAAAGGAAATGACGTATTATAAGTATGCATTTGTATATAATATATAATCGAAAATTTAATTTAGGTTTGTTGTACTTTATTTTATACATTTCAACACATTTGAAACATAGTACTGAGTTTGACACCAGCTGTCATTGCGTGCACACGTAATCTGAAGCCAAATTGTGTTTAGCTTTATTTTCATTTGTGATATTTTGTATAGAAATTGGAAACTACCTGTATTATCTCAAACGGACTACGATTTTACTCAACTAATTTGAAATTTGGTATTTTATTTTGTAAGTGTTTCTTATTGGGCAAAATGGAGGGACAAACACCAATCAAAGTACGAGCAAAGTGTCGTTGATTGATGTATGGTCAACCGACAGTTTCAGAGGTACATTACCGATACGAAAGAGCTTTTTAAGGTCAAAACCATTGAAAATGCAATTGTCGAATTTGAAATTTCACGTGTACCAGGCCAGTGTAAATGCGACCGTGACCAAAACAAACCAAAATAAGTCAACTGCAATGGCAATCACACAGCGAACGATGCGAAAAATTGTCCGTTATTCCAAAAAGAAGAGGAAAGAGAAAAAAACAAACAAATCCAACCCAAAGTCGGCAACAATTTCGAATCGTTCCTGTCACATCAACAAATAATGATGTGTGAGTTCATGGCGCAAATGCAAAAAATGTAAATGGAATTCATCATAAGTTACAACCGAAATGGCTGAAATCAATGAAATTCGTACGGCGATAGTTAATGTGCATTTGTAAGTGTCAGTGGCAGAAAGAGTTAAATTTGAAAATTTCTTAATCAAATACAAGCCATACATTGTTTTGATAAGTGAAACGCATTTAAAAAAAAACACAAAGCGAATTTCGTTGGATATAGAATATTTCAGAGCGATCGTGCAAACTGTGGCGGGGGGGTACTGCATATGTGTGAACGACAAAATTGAATGCGAACACCTATCAAATCCAACCGATATTGAGTCTATCAGTGAGAATTCAAATAAAAAATAATTCAATAATTTTTAGTTCAATATCGACGACTCATTGTTAAATTACCCAAGAAAAAAAATACTCCAAAAGTACACTCAATGTACACTATGTTTAAGCGTATTGCAATCGACACGGTTTACAGAAAGGGATCAAACCATTAAAAAGTCTCATGGGGGTGGTGTTTTGATTGCTACTCACAAATCATTGAATGGTCAGTTAATTTTTGATGGTGATTTGTATACTGAAGTTATTTGTGTTTGCATTAAAATTAACTTCCGAAAGTTTTATTTGGTTGGGAATTGTTATTATCTAATGAATTTGATGATGATTTGAGTGAATTTTATTCTTGTGTTAAAAATGTAATTGACACTCATGTTAGGCTGAAGAAGCATATTATCTCTAGGCATCCAAAATGGTTTGATTCAAAAATGATTAATTTGAAAAATAAATTTAAAAAATTGCATAAAAAGTGACACAATTCATTAGAGGATGACAAAAACTTTAAAATTTCTCGCACAGAATACAATAGATATTCTCGTATTGCATACAATAACTACAGAGTTAAAATGGAAGAGTTAATTGTTGATGAACCAATGGAGTTTTTCAAGTTTGTGAATGCAATTAGAAAGACTACCAGCGACTTTCCAAATGAAATGCATTATAATGATCAGAAGTCAAGCAAAAATGTGATATTGCGAATATATTTGCAAAATTTTTCGCTTCGGCATATACTTAACATAATTTGAGTTCAAATGACATTTGAAACCTTGGGAATCTTGATGGAATCATTAATTTGGGTCATAATATTCAAAAGTTGATGATTTATAAAAATATAATTCTTCTAATTGTACATGAATTGCTAAATAATTTGATTTCTGGTCCTGATAAATTACCAAATTTGTTTATTAAAAAATGTATTGAAACTCTCTTTATACCAATTTCTATTTTATTAAACAAGTCACTTGAATTGGGTTATGTTCCTAGTGTTTGAAAGTCATCTTTTGTAAAACCAATATTTAAAAATGGTTTGAGAAACAATATCGAGAATTACAGAGGTGTACCCTTGCAAAATGTAATTCCTAAAATGTTGGATTCAATAATGGCGAAATATTTAAATTTTCACATTAGGAACATTGTTGATTCGAGACAACATGGTTTTGTTAAGGGAAGATCTACCATTACTAACTTGGTGTAATTTACTTCACAGACTTTGAATGACTTAAGACCTCATAATCAAACATTTGATTCGGTAAATGTTGAACTTTTGGTACATAAACTGAGGATTATGGGATTGAATTATCAGCTTTTGAATTGGATTACATCTTATATGAATGGTAGAAGGCAGATTGTTATTATTATTATTATTACTGCACCAAACAGCGTTTCTTCGCCAAAGGTGGTTTATTTAAATAATTGTTTAAAAAATATTTACAATTGATTTACATAAAATAGTTGATTCAATAATTGTATCGAATCAACAATCTATTGCCAATCCTAATGATTTCGGAGCAAGTCTCTGTGATTGCTGAACTACAAAAATGAATCGAAATGAAACAAACAATTAATGGTTAATCTATTGGTTTCATCACAATGCTGCAAAAAAAAATTTTTTCCATACGCGTTTTTTCTCGTTATTATTTTCTGTTAGTATGATGTTTTCTCGTTCCAAAACGCCAATAAAATCAAAAAAATCTGACGCCGTTTGTGAGTTACAGCTCAAAACGTGAAAAAAGTCAACTTTCGGTTTTTCTGACCACTCTACACACTATAAGTCAGCAACCAGTCCACATATTTTGAAAGTTAGACACATTGTGGAAAGGTTGAACCAATGCGCAAATTTTAAGTGCTCACACGTCAAAATCGGTTTACATTTGTGGCCACAATGAGCTCTCAAAGGTCGACCTACGCACATTTTCATGCCCATTTTCTCACACTTCATGATCCATAACTCAGCAACCGGTTGAGATTTTTCTGATTTTTAAACGACGAGTTTTTGATACTTATGAGTCAAAAATTTTAAGCCATAGAACACAAAAATCGGTCAACGCATATGGAAGTTACATTTAAAATACTAGAATTTTTGAAAAATTCTATACAAATGACATTTGTTACACTTAACTGAATATATGTCGGGAACTATATGTGGTATCGTCATAAAGTTGACCATTTTGGAAAGATCAGGCTAGTGCGCAAATTTTAAGTGCTCAAACACTGAAATTGGTTCACATTTGGGGTTGCTATAAGATATATTTTTTTTTTTTATTTTTCACACATTTCTGTAATTTGTTGCTATAAAATGATCAAAAATACACCGAAATTCAGATATTTTTTGTTGAAACATTTTAAATACCTAGAATAAAATTGGTTTAATGGATTCATGGGGTGAAATTAGAAGCCAAAACAGTTTTTTTGTGTGTGTAAAAAAATTGATGAGTTTATTCATTAAATCTTTTTCTTATTCGATATGTTCTTCTTGTATTTTGTTTTTTATCTTTTTGGAGAAGCCAGCAATAATCAGAAAGCATACTTGCGTCCGTTGAACGACCTTTCTTTCCAAAATAACATTTGTATGCTTCTTGCACTCTTTGATCCATTTCAATCAATTGACTTTTGAAATGAAATTTGCCAAAATATAACAAAAATGATTTGGATAATTTTACAGATATGATTTTGTGAAGACATTGTAGTAAATATTAATTAGAGTTGAAAATAATGCACACTTTGACTATTTAACTGAAGCTAACTCTATTTGCATTGATTGATTGATTGTTTGATTGATTTATAAGTGACAGTTAAACAATTGTCATTTATATCAAAATATAAAAGACCTGTCAATTGACTGACACATTTCCATATTTATCAATGGCTAAGTTAATGGCATATTTATAATGGCAGGAACTTTGAATGGTCCGGAGATACGAAAACTAATGAAAGATGATGAATTCGTTCAAACATTGTCCAAAGATTTACGTGCGGCTCGGCATTCATTCAAGAACCTAGTTCACAATTTCCTTGGGAATCACAAATCATCAGATCACAAAAAATAATTGAACAACTGATTGAAAATTATGAACGGATCGGTGCCAACATGACTGTCAAGCTGCACTATTCGAAATGTCATTTGGACTTTTTTGACAATCGATGTTCGGGCATAGTGAGCGATGAACAAGGAGAAAGGTTTCACAAGGAAATCTGCTCTGCTAAAATCGATTTAAAGGTCGTCACGGCGCAAGTTGCTTTCTGTTTTCTGGTCCAAAGTAAAAAAATAGAGACATGAATAAAAAAGATTAATGTGGTTTTTGTTTTTTATCTTTTTGGAGAAGCCAGCAATAATCAGAAAGCATACTTGCGTCCGTTGAACGACCTTTAAATCGATTTTGAGCAGAGCAGATTTCCTTGTGAAACCTTTCTCCTTGCTCATCGCTCACTATGCCCGAACATCGATTGTCAAAAAAGTCCAAATGACATTTCGAATAGTGCAGCTTGACAGTCATGTTGGCACCGATCCGTTCATAATTTTCAATCAGTTGTTCAATTATTTGTTTGTGATCTGATGATTTGTGATTCCCAAGGAAATTGTGAACTAGGTTCTTGAATGAATGCCGAGCCGCACGTAAATCTTTGGACAATGTTTGAACGAATTCATCATCTTTCATTAGTTTTCGTATCTCCGGACCATTCAAAGTTCCTGCCATTGATAAATTGCCATTAACTTAGCCATTGATAAATATGGAAATGTGTCAGTCAATTGACAGGTCTTTTGATATTTTGATATAAATGACAATTGTTTAACTGTCACTTATAAATCAATCAAACAATCAATCAATCAATGCAAATAGAGTTAGCTTCAGTTAAATAGTCAAAGTGTGCATTATTTTCAACTCTAATTAATATTTACTACAATGTCTTCACAAAATCATATCTGTAAAATTGATCCAAATCATTTTTGTTATATTTGTGGCAAATTTCATTTCAAAAGTCAATTGATTGAAATGGATCAAAGAGTGCAAGAAGCATACAAATGTTATTTTGGAAAGAAAGGTCGTTCAACGGACGCAAGTATGCTTTCTGATTATTGCTGGCTTCTCCAAAAAGATAAAAAACAAAATACAAGAAGAACATATCGAATAAGAAAAAGATTTAATGAATAAACTCATCAATTTTTTTACACACACAAAAAAACTGTTTTGGCTTCTAATTTCACCCCATGAATCCATTAAACCAATTTTATTCTAGGTATTTAAAATGTTTCAACAAAAAATATCTGAATTTCGGTGTATTTTTGATCATTTTATAGCAACAAATTACAGAAATGTGTGAAAAATGTTGAAAAAAATCACCCAAAATCGAATATATGTTCTTATAGCAACCCCAAATGTGAACCAATTTCAGTGTTTGAGCACTTAAAATTTGCGCACTAGCCTGATCTTTCCAAAATGGTCAACTTTATGACGATACCACATATAGTTCCCGACATATATTCAGTTAAGTGTAACAAATGTCATTTGTATAGAATTTTTCAAAAATTCTAGTATTTTAAATGTAACTTCCATATGCGTTGACCGATTTTTGTGTTCTATGGCTTAAAATTTTTGACTCATAAGTATCAAAAACTCGTCGTTTAAAAATCAGAAAAATCTCAACCGGTTGCTGAGTTATGGATCATGAAGTGTGAGAAAATGGGCATGAAAATGTGCGTAGGTCGACCTTTGAGAGCTCATTGTGGCCAC
>JAQOWM010000523.1:0-10778 GCA_029041755.1 Resseliella maxima
GAGAGTGACAGCCCAAATCTCCGTAGAACAAACATGTTTTACAGTTTTATTGTGTGATAGGTGGTTGCCGAGTGTGTATAGTATCAATAGCCATGCCATCGCCCGACATCTGTCTATATTGTATAAGAGAAGGTAAATCGTCGCCCAAGGAAGGGAATCCATCTAATCTCTTAGTGAAGTTGAAAATACTGTTAATATTATAACAGTTTACATTTTTCTCTCTTGCCAACTCATCGCATTCGTAAATTGAACGCCGAAGAGCTGATAGCTCCTTACATTTGCAGAGAAAATGAATAGAAGTCTCCACATCTCTTCCTCAAATTTTCGCAATCAGGATCATCTCCTCACGTGTATACGTTTAAGATACGCATTTAGCCTAATATACCCTGTGAGGAGTTTTCACTGTGTAGCTCAATCTAAGTTCGTTTAGTCTGAGCAGTTTAGTTGCCAATTTAACGCGGGGTGAGATTGCAAATACTCGCGCAATAGAGCAACCATTGTGGCCTCTCCAACCCAGTTCAGTACGTTTTTGTAGTGGGTCGTTACAGTTCACCCGGGGGGGGGGGGGAAAAAGTTTACGAAACGGTTCTGGGCCTTCCATAACGTAGAGGAGCCGTTCTTCGCTAAAATTTTTGCTCTCTCTCTCTGCCCACATGGGCAGATGATTTTATTAAGGTAACTTCTCTTTCTAAGTTGAATTCTGTATTAGAATTTCAATACAATTTAGCACCAGTTCCGAGTCCACCGTATGTCTTCCAGCATTTTCAGTGCATGAGAACTGCTAGTGTATATTCTAAATTGAGTACAGTTGAGTCTTCGTCATTCGCCACTTCAATGCAACAATTGGAAATGGCAGCCAATTCAGCCTGCGCAATATTTGTCGTGTTACCCAAATAACTTCCCGTGAACCAGCTGTCAGTGTGGTTGATTTCAGTCGCTTCTGGTATGTCTTCAACATTTTGGATTAAACTGTATGGTTTATCAAATACATACTTCGTGCGAATTCTATCAACTGGAGCTTGTAAAAATGGTGTCAACTCATACAGATCGACTATAATCGAAGAGATTCATATTTGTACGCTCCATATTTAATGGATTTCAAGCGAAAATCTGTAATGCGTGCTTCGCTTTTGATATGGTTATCAAGTTTTGGAATGTTCAACAAAGCTTCGAAGGTTTAAGGTGATGCTGTTCTAGCAGCGCCTGTCTCGTGCCATACAAGCAATGCGCTGTAAATGACTAAAACTTCTCCTAGCCATTATTGTCGAAGGTCCGCTCCACCAAATGAACGAATCATATGAAATCATTGATTTTACAATAGCCGAGAAGAGCTACATTAAGCTTATTTGACTTAAAACCCCAGTTCCTTCCAGGGCTTTTCACCAGAAAACTCTAATGCACTTTTTAATGCGGTATTCAAGGTGAACATTCAAATTTAAATTGGGGGTGAACAAAATACTCAAGAATTTTATATTGTCCACCAATTTGATGGTTTTTCCAAATAGCTTGGGTTCCCTGGAAATTGGATACTTTCTTTTTGTTAGTGAATACTATCATTTCTGATTTGTCAAGGTTATCATTTAACCAATCTTGTGGGCACCACTGAAAACAATGCTGAGTGCCATGTTCGTTCTATCACTAAGTGTGGGTAAAAATGGGGCCCTCCATTAATAATTACCATGTCATCTGCGTGGTTAACCACCTCGGTGCCAGCTCTGTGTAGTCGTCCACCACTAGAATCCAAAGCAATGGTGATATTACGCCCCCTGTGGTGTGCCTCTGGTTGGGTGAACAGTAGCTATTTCACCCCTGCATTCATAAGTTATTAACCTCTGGGAGAGTAGACTATTAGAACACTCGGCCCCCTAGCCATTTACATTATGTCTGCCCAAAGCCTCGTCCTCAGCCTTGAAGGATATGTTGTCAAACACCCCCTCTATATCAAGAAAGGTGTCCACTGCAATTTTTCCTTATGATAGATTGATTCCTCCATCATGACTGATAGGGAATGCAAAAAGCTGTTTCAGTAGATTTGCCCTTCTGGAAAGCATGTTGACTGTTGAATAGTAGGACAGTTGTGATCAATGTAGTCTCTCGGAGACCTATCAACAAGTCTTTCCAATCCCTTCAAGAGGAACTCCTGGGTGAGATACTGAAATGAAATAGAAGGCGTTGCAGCTATGTCACGGGTACACAAATTGATGTCTTGGGAAACCCTGAATCAACCTGGTGTACTAAGGCAACCTATTGGACTTAACAAAATCCCATGGGGAAGCAGCTAGGCTTCTTTTGAACACACACTTCCCCGGATGTCTGGATAATTTAGAAGTTGACACTGCTCCTAGGTCTACCCTGGTAAGCAGTCTATATAGCCCTGTACATTTGTATGTGAGTCTCCCCGTTAAGTGCCATCTAAACGAACAAACATAAATAAGATTCACCAACATTATACAACAAACGCCAATCGAATAAACATGCGGAGACTTAATATAAATAGTTTGTTTTGCTTTAGTTGAATTATTAATTTCTCAATGAAGTGTTTTTATTATTTTATTTCAAAAATATTTATATTTCGATAATTTAATAATGAAAAATATTTTATTGTACATAAATATTTAATTATTTTTATATAATTACACATAATCAATTTTTATTCAGATTCAGTATCAAATGTTGGTGAATCTAATTTATGTTCGTGAGTTTAGATGGCGTTCGGGAACGTGTTTGAATTTTTTTTTTCT
Organism: Resseliella maxima; assembly: GCA_029041755.1. Taxonomy (NCBI): domain Eukaryota; kingdom Metazoa; phylum Arthropoda; class Insecta; order Diptera; family Cecidomyiidae; genus Resseliella; species Resseliella maxima. The sequence continues at coordinate 2,742 of JAQOWM010000523.1, forward strand.
CACTGCATAGCTCCCTAGTCCTGGGTTCAGGGAACTGAAATTAAATGCCGTAAATAACACTGGAGGAATCGTTACGGACGATAGAGCCTTTTAGGCCATTTCATCTTTCGAACCTTACAAATCACCGGGGTTCGATGAAATATATCCAGTGTTTCTGCAGAAGTCGTGGTGCGTTACTAAAAAGTATATTATCGCGATTTATAACGCTTCCATTAAACTGGGTTATATCCCCAAATTATGGCAACGTGTTAAGGTCGTTTTTATTCCCAAAACGGGAACTTTTAGAATTATCAGTCTTACGTCCTTCCTCCTGAAGGGATTGGAAAGACTTGTTGATAGATCTCTGAGAGACTACATTGATCGCAACTGTCCTCTATTCAACAGTCAACATGCTTTTCAGAAGGGCAAATCTACTGAAACAGCTTTGCATTCCCTATCAGTCATGATGGAGGAATCAATCTATCATAAGGAAAAATTGCAGTGGACACCTTTCTTGATATAGAGGGGGTGTTTGACAACATATCCTTCAAGGCTGTGGACGAGGCTTTGGGCAGACATAATGTAAATGGCTATCTGGGGGAGTGTTCTAATAGTCTACTCTCCCAGAGGTTAATAACTTATGAATGCAGGGGTGAAATAGCTACTGTTCACCCAACCAGAGGTACACCACAGGGGGCGTAATATCACCATTGCTTTGGATTCTAGTGGTGGACGACTACACAGAGCTGGCTTTGAGGTGGTTGGCTACGCGGATGACATGGTAATTGTGTGTAGGGGAACATTTTTACCCACACTTAGTGATAGAACGAACATGGCACTCAGCATTGTTGAAAATGGTGCCTAAGGATTGGTTAAATGATAACCTTGACAAATCAGAAATGATAGTATTCACTAACAAAAAGAAAGTATCCAATTTCAGGGAACCCAAGCTATTTGGAAAAACCATCAAATTGGTGGACAATATAAAATTCTTGAGTATTACGTTCACACCCAATTTAAATTTGAATGTTCACCTTGAATACCGCATTAAAAAGTGCATTAGAGTTTTCTGGTGAAAAGCCATTGGAAGGAACTGGGGTTTAAGTCCAGTAAACTTAATGTGGCTCTTCTCGGCTATTGTAAAATCAATGATTTCATATGATTCGTTCATTTGGTGGAGCGGTACTTCGACAATAATGGCTAGGAGAAGTTTTAGTCATTTACAGCGCATTGCTTGTATGGCAAGAACGAGCGCTGCCAGAACAACATCACCCGCAGCCCTAGAAGCTTTGTTGAACATTCCAAAACTTGATAACCATATCAAAAGCGAAGCACGCATTACAGATTTTCGCTTGAAATCCATTAAATATGGAGCGTACAAATATGAATCTCTTCGATTATAGTCGATCTGTATGAGTTGACACCATTTTTACAAGCTCCAGTTGATAGAATTCGCACGAAGTATGTATTTGATAAACCATACGGTTTAATCCAAAATGTTGAAGACATACCAGAAGCGACTGAAATCAACCACACTGACAGCTGGTTCACGGAAGTTATTTGGGTAACACGACAAATATTGCGCAGGCTGAATTGGCTGCCATTTTCAATTGTTGCATTGAAGTGGCGAATGACGAACTCAGCTATACTCCAGTTAGAATATACACTAGCAGTTCTCATGCACTGAAAATGCTGGAAGACATGCAGTGGACTCGGAACTGGTGCTAAATTGTATTGAAATTCTAATACAAATTCAACTTAGAAGAGAAGTTACCTTAATAAAATCATCTGCCCATGTGGGCAGAGAGAAGGCAAGGATTTTAGCGAAGAACGGCTCCTCTACGTTATGGAAGGCCCAGAACCGTTTCTTAAACTACAGGATAAGACGGGCAGGGTGAACTGTAACGACTGGCTACAAAACAGTACTGAACTGGGTTGGAGAGGCCACAATGGTTGCTCTATTGCGCGAGTATTTGCAATCTCACCAAGCGTTAAATTGGCAACTAAACTGCTCAGACTAAACAAACTTAGATTGAGCTACACAATTGGGATCCTCACAGGTCATATTAGGCTAAATGCGTATCTTAAACGTATACGCGTGAGAGATGATCCTGATTGCGAAATTTGAGGAAGAGATGTGGAAACTTCTATTCATTTTCTCTGCAAATGTAAAGGGCTATCAGCTCTTCGGCGTTCAATTTACGAATGCGATGAGTTGAAAACAGAGGAAGTTGTAAACTGTTATAATATTAACAGTATTTTCAACTTCACTAAGAGGTCAGGTAGATTCCCTTCCTTGGGCGACGATTTACCTTCTCTTATACAATATAGACAGATGTCGGGTAATATGGCTATTGATACTATACACACTCGGCAACCACCTGTCACACAATAAAACTGTAAAACATGTTTGTTCTACGGAGATTTGGGCTGTCACTCTCTCTCTCCACAAACAATAGGGAAGTTTTGTAAAAGGTTTAGTGACCTTCGCAACAGGCAAAGGCAACTTATGTTGCTTCGGCCGTCCCAAATATATCTATACATCCAACGAAGAAATTGAAGAAAAACTACGAAATTTTTTTACATCTGAAAACATTATTGATGATGAAAATAGCGACGACGGAAATTGATCAGAAGAAGAAAAGTACTGCGAAAAACATTTTATGCAAACAACAAAACGTGATGAAAGTGCACGGTTTATTGTAACAATGCCATTTAAAGATGGTATTGAGCCAAAATTGGGCTATTCAAAACGTGTAGCAATTGCAACATTATTGCAACTAGAGAAGAGATTCGAAAAGAACCCAAAATTGAAAAACGATTATAAAACAATGATTAACAACAAGAGGTCACATGAAATTATGTGAACAAACGCCACAAAATGCACATTTTTTACCACACCATCCAGTATTTAAAGAGAGCACAACAACAAAGGTGCGCACGGTTATCAATGCATCGCACAAAACCGGCAATAAGCTCTCATTAAATGAACAATTAGCGTCTGGAAAGATATTACAGCCAAGTATATTTGAGCTACCGTTACGTTGGAGATCAAATAAAATTGCATTAGTAGGTGACATTGAGAAAATGTATAAACAGATAAAACTAATCGATGAACAGCTATATTTACAAATGATTTTATGGCGCGTTTACCCCATGAAAAAATTAAAGAATATAAGCTAATCACGGTCAAATTTGGGTTAGCCAATGCACCTTATTTAGCAATAAGAACATTAAAAGCACTTGCTGATGCAGTTTTTGACTTTCTACTTTCGCTGAATTTATTGTTACATTAGGCGTAAATGGAGATACTATAGTTCAAAACCTGTGGAAAAATCCTTACACAGAAGTAAAATTGCAATTTTGAGTATAATTCGTAAGTCATTTTTGATTTACTTTAAACGGAGATAACGATATTGTACCTAATTCATCTTATTTTGGTTTCAAAAAAGCATTTCCTCTACTAGTTTCCTTTTCAAGTATGGGACTACTTTAGTTAGAGAGAAAGTTGTTTTGATCATGGAAAAACGTAAAACATGTTATTTCAAGATAACATGTAATGAATTCGTAACAGAAATTGGATAAATCGTATGCGTTGGATTTTCATTGTCAAAAAGTTCATCTTACGTAAGACATCTTGTTTATCAAAATGTTTCTATTATAGAGAAAAAAAACTATGGTAATGGTTTCAAAATGAAGAAGATTCAATTTAAATTAGAGTTTTTTTGCAATATATGGTAATTTTTTTCAAGAAAAAATTACTATTTTCAGTGTATTTTCAAAAAATCGGGAAAATTGTTGGTCTCTATTGCGAGACACAAAAGCCATGCATCGCAGAAGAGCACCAAAAAATCATTTCCGATGGTTGAAAAATGATTTCAATTAATGATTATAATATTTACATATGTTTTATCTATAAAATATATTTTAAAAATCAGATAAAAAGGTGAAAACATAAAAATATTTATGTATATTTTGTTTTATCAATGTTAGACAATCTCACCGTACACTTCATTTGCGTAATGCATTTAAATTAAGTCCAACACTATCGTTGCACCATCTTAAAGTCGCGATGGTCATTATTCAGAAACTTTGAAATTATTTCACAATATTGTTATTGTGTGTCGTCATTTCGTCTGTTTTTCTGTATTTTATATGGAGAGAACAGCATGAGAGAAATACCGTGTGTATGTATTGGTAATTAACACTTCTGTTTGTCCATGTGAATTGTGTGGCAAACAGAATCGATAATCACCAATTATGCGTATTATATATCACTTTTGTAATGTTGTTCATTCCGCATAAAATACAGCTAGCACAACAGAAATTTGAGTGCGTATATATTGTTGATAAACGACTCTGCTTTGCATACAATTTATACGGCCAAGCCAATACATACGCATGCCATTTCATTTATGCTGTTTTCCTCATATCAAATACAGAACAATAGACAAAATGACAACATACAATGAAATTATTGTGAAATAGCTTCAAAGCTTCAATGTTTCGAAATAATTATCCTCGCGACTTTAGGATGGCGCCACGATATTACTCGGAACCCGAAAGCTCCAGCGCAATACTAGGTTAGAAGTGTTTAGTGGTTAAAGATTGGCATAGAAAATTAAATATGAAAAAAATGATATCTCACGCGGTTTTGAATATTTGTGAAAAATTGCGATTAGACTCGATTTCCTGGCTACACAATAGCCGTATCTAGGCTCTGAATAAATACATTTTTATTATTCAGTCGTGAAACCGTAACCACGATAACATTGAGATCTGTTGTTCCATTTTATGAAAACACACTGAAAATCGTAATTGTTTACCTTTCTCTCCAAATTCGAAAAAACAAACTTTTGAAAAAGATGTTCAAAACCGTGCCGATTTTACCCCCCCTCTGAAATTTTCTGAGAGGACCCCCCCCCCCCCTCTAAATTTTTGTAGCAAATTGGTCTTTGATTTTGTGAAATTGATTATTCAAAATCGAAGACCTTTTTTTTAGCTTTTCACTTTGATTGAATAGTAAATTATTTAAAATTGCTAGGGTTTTCGAGCGAAAATCCGATTTCCTTGACGTCTTTCTGTTTTTTGAGAAAAATTTCGAATTTTTGGTCCGAAAACTGAGGACCTTTTTTTTTTTTGCTCTTCACTTTTCTAATTCAGAATTCACTCCCCTGAGATTTTTCACATTGCCCTTACATGCCCATATATGCTTAATAATCAACATTATTCTCTCTTTAATATTTAACAAAGTGCATGTATGAACGCGTACAAATATGCGAAAATATGCTGCTGTGAAAAAGCATATATAGGAGATAGTGTACAGAAAATATGTATTTTCAGTGTCATCCCCGATATTTTTGACGAATTCGAAATGAGGAAGGAATGCGCTACTTCACCCATGAGGTCTCTGTAAATGTTTTTCAAAATTCATTTTCTTGAGTTTTCCTTAAATGTCATTTACATTGGCTGATTTAACGGCACGCACAGGATGCGTGGTGCACCCGAAGAGATTTTTTTGTGAGTATTCTACGTAGATATCATGTAAATATTGAATACATGAAAATAAATAATTTTGGGTCTTACCTGGACCATCAGTAGTTCCAGCCGCAAAACTATATCCCATTGCAGGAGAACAGCCACTTATCTATGAAAGTTTATAAGTTAAAATTAAATGCGTTCATCATATAATGTTATTACGTACCGTTTCAATTTCCTTTGTTTTGGTATTCAAAATGTTCAATTTTACATTGCTCATATTAATAAATTGATGAATAAAACTGACATTTCCAAGAACTTCGTAACCTGTCTTTCTTTCTAACAAGCTTATTGCACCATCAAAGAGTTTAGTTGCAATTCTTTTGCAGCTTTCGAATTGATTTTTCCCTGGGCCACTGGCAAAACAGGTTCCATCTGATGGTGGACATGATGACGTAAGTATGTCACAAGGCATTCCAGATAAATCGCACTTTGCTCCATTTATATTCGGAGAAGAGTCTCCAAGGTTTGATGAAGCAAATACAGCTACAATTTCACCCTTTCCAACTACAGCATCAGGATTTAGTTCTTTTTCCAATAAGATGGATGCGTATCCTAGATTGTCACTTGTGACTAATTTATTTGTGTTGTTCATTGAAGTTGGATGTACTGCAAACCAATTTATAACACCGATATATTGATTATTTTTTCCAATGAATTGTAATTGAATCAATGTTTTATCTGTGTCATATTTGTACCTAAGTAAGGAATATACTTTGATCAAAATCGTAATTTTTTGAAGTTCATATAAAATTTAGAAAAACCGAATATTATACAATTGAGAAAATAACTATATTTTCCGTTTTCACACTGAAAATAGCTGTAAAACTAGCAACGCCACATACTTTCGTTGGCGATGTTTGTGTCAATGAGTTTCAAAGTGGATCCCTATTTACTGCATTGTGTGCACTAGTTGAATTATATTTTTATTACTTCACCAAACAGCGTTTCTTCGCTTGTGTGCACTAGTTGAATTCTATTTTTATTACTTCACCAAACAGCGTTTCTTCGCTAAAGGCTAATTTAAATAAATTTTAAAAAAATATTCACAACTATTGGGTATATGCAAGAATTTTAAATAATGACAACCAGATGGTGTAACTTATACTGTGACGCATCTGGCCATACTGTAACCACCTTCGTATTGAAGTGTCATCAATTTGCTTCACTATTCGTATGTGTCATTTTGTCGAAGAGAAAGCGACATATTTTTTTTGTGCTCAAAATGAGTTTGTGGTATTTTGTATTGTCTTAGATTGACTACTTTTGTATTTGGATTTTTTTTTATTTTATGTCGAATTACGTCTGTTGATCTTAATTTGTCCCCTTCTAGATAGAATTTATATGGAAATTTTCTGCATATTTCCTTTATAGTTTTTCTTTCGTTTCCAAGGAAATATGTCAATGTTTAATTTATTTAAAATGATTTCAGTTCGTGTTGCATTGTTGTTACTATTTATTGTAAATGAGTGTGTGTTGTGTACCGTGTTTGAATTGACTTTCAAACTATTCCTTTTTTTGAATTCTTGTTTATAAAAAATTGCAGCTTCATGATATTTGTATTCGTTATTTAGTTTTGTTTCTTCATTGATATTTAGGCCCAGTAATATTTCATTATGATTTTCATATTCAATTTGATTATTCTTTTCGTTTTCATTTTCAATATGTTCGTTTCCGGTTTCATTATGTGCACGTTTCTATACCCTTAATCCAAATTACGGGCAGAACCGTACTTCCGAGATGTCCGAAATATTCCGAAATAAGTCCGAAATTATTTAATTTATAATTTTCAAACACTTTTATTTTCGGTTTTGTTGAATATTTATTCAATATTTATTTTATTTTTTAAATTTGCAATTTCTCTTACAATTCACTAGAGATCTTAACTCTTCGATAGTTGAGACAGAACTGAACTGAACTATGAAGATTCCTCTGCTCTTATATACTATTTGATCATTACTTCATTAAGCCACCGATAGGGTGTGCTGTTATCGAATCTTAGTGAATACTATAGGGAAGGTTATACTCTAATTTGATATTGCTCTAAATGATTTTATTGAATATTTTAGAAAAGATTTATCTGATTATTCTTACTTTTAATTAAATTTATTTTCTAAATTCAATTAAAGGAATAAAATCTATTTTTGATAATTCTAATTAAAATGTGTAACGGTGAACGCATATGCATCTTTGAATATTCTCATTATTTGGATATTATTCAATGATGCATAGCTGAGCCGGTTACAATTACTTCCATTTGTAATTTCATTGTTATATTCATTTTCAAATTTATTTTCAAAATTAAATTGTTGCAGAAATTCTTCTTGTTTATTTGATGCATAGAATTATCAGGATAAAAGTTTTAATGGCCTTTCACATAAATTCGACTTCAGTTATGCTGCTCCGTAGGTTAGAGATTTTGTGTTCGGTAGATATTTTGTGTTCAATTTTGTCACAACTTGTTTCATTTTTTATTTGTGTTTTATCTTGAAAGTCTTTAAATACATTTAATATTTTAAA
>JAQOWM010000618.1:0-11347 GCA_029041755.1 Resseliella maxima
ATATTCACGCTCAAGTCGATTTCTATACGCGTTTTTAAATTTATTTTTCATAATGTTCTGTGTAGAGATTATTTTCGAAATAATCTCATTTGACTTATTTTCTTCCATTATTTTTTTTTGTTTTGTATATTAGAATGAGTCATCATCTGATAATCAATTAGAATTAATTATATTATTTCTTCACTCCTCTTTATATACACAGTAAATATATTGAAACTACAAGTGTCGTTATGAAGTACTTTTCTTTGAAATAGTACGTAAGTTCTATGAGTTAGTATTTGAGTACTATATACATCTATAAAAAATTGTTTGGTTTGAAAATGTGAACATATACAGTATACACATTAAAAGAATTTTAGTACTCAAATACTAACTCACAGAACTTACGTACTATTTCAAAGAAAAGTACTTAATAATGACACTTGTAGTTTCCATATATTTACTGTGTACGTAAATGTGAGATATTGATCAAAATTTTTCCGATAACGTCCCGAACCCATTCATGTTCAAGAGATATGCAAAGAAAACCAAATGGTTCACGCCAACATTCGGAACAAAGCTCTCGGAATTCTTCAAATGTCATATCAGCATTCACACTGAAATCTGTGTAAACATGCCTCAAATTCAAATCATCTTGCCTAAATATGATGACAAAATTACAATTATCACGAATGAGATGCTTATCCAATTTGGTATACTACTGTGGGCAAAACCTACCGGGAAATTTAAATTTAAACTTCATTGGTCTTCCGATAGGGACAAGTGTTTTTATTTTTAGGTTGGCAGTACTGTCTTTGACATCTGTGTCAAATTTCATGACAATATCTCTATTGTATCTAAACTCTGAATTAAAATATCTCTATTGTATTCTAAACTCTGAACAAGGTAAATCACATCAAGACTCTGATGTCGTCCGGGAGTGAAAATATTACGCACTGCAGTTTTATTGATTTCACTATCATTAACCACATCATCGAACACAATAAGCGAATTTTGTTTTATTAGACTTGGATCGATAGCATTTTATGATCCTGAGAACGCATGAAACCCAATTTACTCGACTGATCGAAATGTTACGATAACAAACCACAAATATTTGTATTTATACAGTATAAATATAAATTTTCAAATTTCACTCCATGTTCACTTTCAATTAAGCTAATGAGGACGTTTGTTTTCCCACATCCAGACGGACCTGCTATGATACAACCTAAATTGTTAGGTAACAGAGCGCTATGACGTTCTGTTTTAGTTGTATTCATGCATGTGCGTTCATCAACGTTCACAACAGAAATATTAATTGGTTGTTTATTGAACCGCATCTTGAAGATGAATGAATATATTTTTTTGTAAAAAGTGATATTTATTAAAATGAATGTAAATAAAGAGTAAGGAAAAGTATAAAAGATGTGTTCTCAGGTTGTAAACTATTCAGTTGTTTATGTGATTTATTTCGAAAATGACATCTTCACTTATAGTAACTTTTTCAGGTAAAATGCTCAGGCTCCTTTTTTAGATCATCTAATGGTTTTCCTTTGTAGCACACAAGCAAATCAAAAACAAAAATTGTTCGATAAAAAAACTTTTTTTTTATTCTTACAACATTTCACTCATTCATTCAAAATGTAAAGAGTGAACAGGAGAAACAAATATATGCTGCTCGATAATGAATACAATTCATAGAATAAACATTTTTTATTCGTATGTTCTTATTAATTTTATATATGTATGTATCAGAGAGTAAAATAAGGAATTGGTTTGACTACCGAAATGTTCCGTTTGACTACTAAAAGTAAAAAAAAAAGTCTCCAGTTTGAAATGAAAGAGCAAAAAAAAGAAAAAAAAGGTCTTCAGTTTGAAATCTGAAAATATTTGTTATTATTTTATTCCAAAGTTGTTAAAAAACATATGTAATGTATAATAAATGATATTAATTATTTTAGAAATCAAAAATATTATGCCCATCATTTTCGCCGTCATTATCTTCGTCGTCACTTTTGCACTCTGATGCTTCGGCAAAAAACCTTTGTATACACTTTGGCGTTTTGTTGCCTCACTATCTACATCAATAACTCGATTCCGGCGTAATTTTTCATTCAAAAATATTTCCTTTCCACATCGGAAGAATGTGGAGTACAAGCAGCAATTCTGCCAAAGACAGTAATCAAATCTTTATACGTTTCTCGGCTTTCGACTGTTTTTGATAGCATTAATATTATTTCATGTAGGTTCTTATTTTTTATTGGATTTGTTTCATTTGAAAAGTCATTAAATTGCAAATATAAATCGGCCAATGATAAATCAGGGGCTAGCATTGAATGGATTTCTTCAATATTAGCCTCTTTACTAAAGTTTATGAATGGAGTAATTTTTTCTAAAATATTTTCATCGATTTCGAATCTATTTATTAGAAAATTACGTAAAGCAATCAAAATTTTTTTTTGTATATCTGCCAAATTCCGAACTGAATAAGAAATAAGTATGTTTGTTTATATTTTTATTACCATTTTCAACTACTTCTTTCATTAGACTTTCATCTTTCTGTGCGTCCAATGTAGTGCTGCAATGCGCGGTTTCATCATCGGATATTTCACTTACAGGTCTTGGTTTTTTCAATATCCAAGATTCTAACGTCACCTTTTCGTTTCTTTTTTTATTGCTTTCTTTTAAAAACATGCTCACTTAATTTGAGAGATTTTATCAACTGAACAAATATCAATCAAAAACTTGATTGATCACGCAATGAGAAAATCTGTTATGATTATGCGAAATGCATATTCATATATGAATATGCTTATAAAAAATGCATAAACATCGAGAAATACAAGTCTAGGCAATTTTTTCACTTTATTTATATATTGTATAAACAAATTCTGATTAACAGTTTTTGTATCTGTGCTAATCAGCAAATTAAATCTTTGCAATCGATCAAAAATTCGGATTGTGTCGATACAAAAAATCATTACCATTTGAATAATCATCGGTACAAGTGAATTCAAACGTTGACAAAAACTAAATTAAAGCTATTGTTTTCTTTACGACAATGAATTCAATTAAAAACATAACTACACACAAAAAAATACAATGGTGAAAATTCACCGATAGATGGCGCATATATATTCTAACCACATAAGAAATCATTTTCCCCACAAAAAAAACGTATGTGACATATAAAATGACATTGTTTTATTGTTTACATTCGATGTGAATTTCAAATACTAAAAATATAATATTTATCGTTGAACAATAAATTTCTTTAAAATGAGAAGTAATCGGATTAAAATTTTGCCTAAAGAAGAAAGGGTCGAGTCAGTAGTGTCAAATTTCCAAGTAAAAAAATTCGAAAATTTGTCAATTGGGAGTGAAAAAAAAAAAACAAATGCATTGTAAACATGTTTACAATGCGCAATCCAAATTAACAAATGCTTCGAGAATTACCATGAAATCGAATTATTCGATTCAGCAAGAAAATTTCGATTTGTTCTTTAATAAATTAGTTGGAAAAATATATTTATTAACTACAACTGAATCTGGTCGAGATGAAATTTATCATATGTTTGAGAATGTTATTGATGAATTTTGTTTATTAACATTGGCTACATTGGATGACCTTACTGAAGAAAGCAGAAATCAAATCAAATCAAAATTTTCTATGGTTCAGCACCATGTTTTGAATAAAATAAACAAATTTAATTCTTCGTATAAAAGACAAAATGAACTTAAGGCATGCGCACATTATGTAGCGCCTGTAGAAAAAGCTATCGGATTAAAATGGAAGTCCAAAACAGACATCAAAAATAGTATGCCAAGTCATTCCCTAACTCAACCAACCTATCAATATGTGTCAGTTTTAAAAACTTTGGAAACATTGTTTAAGCAACCTTACTTTAAGAAAATGTACTTCGAAAACTGCAATTCAGATCATATTTGCAAAAGTGGACTCTATCGAAGTTTTTGTTGTTCATCTACATATAGAAAATATGAAATATATCAAGACAAAACTGCAATTCAACTTCAGTTCGGGATCGACGATTTCGATCCGTGTGATGCGTTAAAGTCAAAATCTGTTATTCATAAATTGACTGGTGTTTATTTCACGATTTCAAATATACCCGATGCTTATTTATCAAAAAATGACAATATGTTCCTGGTTGCATTATGCGAAGTATCAAATCATAAACAAAGTGATCACTCTTTGGACGATATCATCAATGATATACTACGAGATGTAAAAGAACTAGAAACAAATGGTATTTTAGTTGACGGAATGAATGTTAAGGGTACTGTTACTCATGTGAATGGTGATAATTTGGGTGCGAATGGTTTTCATGGATTTGTTGAGTCGTTTAATAGTTATTTTTGTCGAAAATGTGAGATTTCAAAAGAAGACAGTGAACATGAAACTATAGAAAATATTTCAAAAATAAGAACGATTGAAAATTATTCGAAGTGTGTTAAAGAAGCTGAAAAATGTAATAACAGTAAGAAGAAAATCAACTTGAAAGTCACTAAAGGTGTCAAAAGAGAATCTCCTTTCAATGATTTAAAATATTTTCATTCTGTCCAGAACATAACATTTGATATCATGCATGATTTGTCTGAAGGTGTGATTCAGTTTACTGTTCATGAAATATTCAACTATTTCGTTAAAGAAAATATTTTAAGTTTAATACACATTCAGAATAGGGTGCGAGATTTCAATTATGGTGAACTTAATCAAGGGAATAAGCCATCACTCATATCTCTTGATCGACATAATCTAGGGCAAAATGCGACTCAAACATACTGCTTATTCATTCACCTTCCATTTATTTTCTTCGATTTGCTTCATGTTGCATTCATTATTTAATCATTTGAAATTATACATTACCATTTTCAAAAAACACTTGAAGCCAAAACATCATAATATGACACATTATCCGAGTGCAATTAAAAGTATGGGACCCTTAAAATATTATTGGATGGCTCGCTTCGAGAGTAAACATTTATTTTTTACAAATGTTGCTAAAATTACAAACAATTTTAAAAATATTGCAAAGACACTTGCCAAAAGGCATCAAGCCATTATGGCTTATAATATATTCACGCCACCATGCATTGAGCAATCAAAAGTAAAAAACAAATTCAACGAATCTCAGAAATTTTCAAAATATGTGAATGAAATCAGACAATGCTTTGATGATAATGTTTATGATAATTTAAATTTTTTGAAATTTGCCATTTATAATAATTCAATCCAGTATAGGGAAGGGTTGATGATAATTAAAGAAAGTGTAATATTTGAAATAGTTCATATTTTCTCTTTCCATGAAAAAACATTGTTATTTTGTCGACCTTACCGTGCATTGCAATTTGTTACGTTTATGAATAGTATTGAAATTATTCGGAAAGAAGGACAAGATTTCCAATTAATTGATCCAACTACATTAAAAAACAATAAGTCTTTCGAAAAAAAAAATTATGATGGAGAAAATTTACATTATTTGCGAGACACTAGATATAAGAAAGTCACTCTTGAATTAATCAAAAACCAATTTTTTGAACACAATAAACATTTTTAATAAACATATTTTGTACGTCCAAACATTTTATTATATAAAATGAGAAAACGTTTTTCATTTCAATAATATATAATGATGCTTTCTTGCAGCTCATGTGACACCAAATTTCTGAAAAAAAAAGATGCAAAATGTTAATAATTTGATGAAAATATTTGCCATTTTTCAAAAAATATATAAAAATCCAAGTAAAGGTAAAAAATTGATGTTCTCTCTGACCGAAAACAAAACAAAGCAATTAATACGATTGATAGTAGATCAGTAGAATGACAGCAAATTAATAGATTGATATGTCTTAATAGATTGATAGTTTGATAGTTTGATAGTTTGATAGTTTGATAGATTGATAGATTGAAAAAGGATTACTAAATTGATAGCAGTTCAAACGTATTGTAAAATAATTTGACGATCGATCAGTATTTGATGTTCAATTAAGATTTTCTTTCGTTCAATAATTTACCAGCAATTTCTTGAACCGATGGTGTTGTACTTTCATTCATTTTGTACATATATTTTCCAAGGAAAGACATTAATGACTTCAAACTTTTATGATAGTCTATATTGAATAGCTTATGAATTTTAAAAAATAGATCCAGCACTCCTAAAAATGTGAATTCTTTCGGAACCTTTGGAAAACAATAATAATATTCAATTAAATCGGAAATATCCAATGGAAAATGAATAAATTAATTCAAAATTTTATTTGATACATAAGTTGAACACTTACAACCATTATTTGTCCACCAACCACAATGTAATATTGTATAGCAATCGAATCTGTTGATTTTGCCACAATAGCCAAAATATATACGTTCCGGTTTTTCGAATCAAGCATGCGTACAGGATCTTCATTCCGGTCCTAAGAATGATGAAAAAAACAGTGTCCATGCAATGTTGAATTTTATGCAAGAAGAAAATTAGACATTACTTGACATATTTTGATGAAATGATTCAAAGAAATCTCAAATTTATAACGAGGCGTCGGTATCACTTTCAACAAATACAAAATGTCGAAATAGTCTTTATCATTTAATATTTGATTTGATCCATCAATACCAGTCTCATCCAGTTCATAGGGTCTGGCTCGAATTTTTTCCCAATCGGTACCGAATAATGCAGTTGAATCTGCAGATGTGAACATCAGTTCAAAATCATACAACACCTGAATAAATGAAATATTTTATTATTTTGATTTTTCTCATTGATTAAAATATAATAAGATAAGCACTTACCAGTCGTGCATCAACAAAATAAAATGGAAACATAAGTTTGATTAGAATAACATCATTTTGTAACAAATGCCGACGAGTTTCAACGCATTCACTAAGTTTTTGCTTAAGTTCTTCAATTTGGCTTTTTACGACACAAGTTTTGAAATAGTTCAATAATTCATCCTCGTCGATCACAGATTCGGGCTCACATGTGCTAATGTCAACATTGGTAGAGTGGTTTTCTTCAGAATTACTTGCGTTATTTTGTTTATTTTTGTTTCTTTTTCCTGTCATCTTCTTGTTTGCACCACTTCTTTTTATGTAACGCAATTTTTCATATAAAAAACCACGGCGATGTTTAAAATACAACAACATATCCTGTTTGACAATGAACATACATTATACAATTTAATTCTGGAAATAAATGTGTGAAATCACTTACGATTCGGTTCATTTCATTATCACCACCTTCAAAGCATTTAAATAGTTTAATCGTGGCACAGCAAATATTCATAATTTCGGATGGATTGGCATTGCCATTGTAATTACTTATAATCAATTCGGTTAAACAAGTCATTAATCGATTTCGTGTTTTCACTTTCAAATATCCCAAACGAGCATACTCCACAAAGATAAAATCACAGTTTTGTTTTTCTTTTAAATATCTTTCAAGTTGCTGAAAAAAAAAAAATTACGAAGATAGTCGCCAAACATTTTTTAGGTTATGTATTACCTCAGATGTAATTGTTTTGTTTGTTTCATCAACAAATTCAATTTCGATAAAAAAACATGCACAATGTCCATATTGTTTTATTAATGATAGCAATATATCCTGTGGGATTGGAGTGTGCACATTATCAAAGAATTCGATCTCGAAATCTTCTTGAAATTCCAAACCATGTGCGGTCATCACTAATGAAATTATTCATAAATTATATCTTGAAAACTTAAGTGAATTTTGATCGAAAATTACCTTCAACAATAAATTTGTATGGTTCCCATTCTCTTTCTACTACATTTACAAATTTAAACACACCTTTTATTTTTGTTCTCACTAAAAAATTCATCGTGATTTATTTTTTGTTATGTTATTGACAAATATAATAACATAAAGTGGTTTTGACAGGCGCAATAATGCCATTTTACAGTTTGTGGGGAAAATGGTTTCTCATGTGGTTAGAATATATATGCGCCATCTATTGGTGAATTCTCACCATTTTATTATTTTGGGTGTACTCTCAACGCTAAAATTTTATATGAAGCCAAAAAGGAAGAAAAAAGTTGAATTTGGACTTGAATAAGTCATTTTTGTAAATGCAATTTATTTTTTGATGAGAAGAAAAGAAAGAATCGAAGTGAATTAAAAACAGACAAAAACAGTGATAAAATTTAAATGAAACATCGACAAAAAAGTGGACTTAAATAAACAAAATTTTCATTGGAATAAACCGAGATACAGACAATAAATAAAGAGAACTGGTGACTTAAAATTCAAAAATTACAACATTAGCATTCACATCGTGATTGACCATTGAAAAATAGTGTTCGATACTCGGTTCGATATCAGTAATAAAAATATCAAATCACCAAAATGGGCGGAACACAGAGCAACAGCGAAAAAAAAGAAGTTGACTGTACAGGATCTATTAATAATAATATCCTGATGAAAAATCATGAAGAAACTACGGACTACATCATTGCCATAGTTTTTCTTTTGGCAATTATGTGTATAATAAAAATAATCGAATTTTTGCTATACATATATTTCAAACACCGACATGGACTAAAGAAAACATTCGAAACCAATAAAACGAATCAACAAGTTGCAGCAGCCGTAGCCGCAGCCGCAGCAGCAGCAAGGCAACAATAAATATCAACAATAAAATTATAACAACAACATTTAAGAAAGTGCAGGTTTTTTTAAAACAAAATCGCCATCAAAAATTGTTTTTTTTTCCTACACGTATTTTTAACCATACAATACAAATATTGTGAAATATATAAAGAAATAAAATTTGGATAAAACTTAATTTGAAGTTGTGTTTATTAAAAGAATTTTTGTCAGTGTTATTATTAGCTCACCTATATTTTCTCATTTTTTGCCATTACTTTCGATTATCCAAAAGTAAAATAAGCCGTTTTTCTGCGTAGATTCGGTTTTAAGATTTCATTTTGGTTTTCAAAATTCCTTTTTTAGATTTCTCGTCAAAATTTTGGACTACCGAAAATGGGAATTTTGACTACCGAAATGAAATCTTGAGTACCGAAATTACGCAGAAAAACGGCTTATTTTACTCTCTGGTATGTATATAGTATCGAAATCGAATACAATTAGTTGTATTGAAATTGTCATACTATGGTGGTATAATTTCAGTTAGCTAAAAAAGTTGAAAAAAATGAACCCGAAGCTATGAAACAGAAAATTTGCTACTCATGGTGACATCAGTGTACCGAACTACATGAAATGTTCCATCAAATGAACAAGCTGTTTCTACCGGTGGAAAAATGTAGTAGCAGAGTACATGTAATTTTGTATGAGAGTGTACGTCAATGTCAACTGTTTCTGGGGTCTGAATGAACCAATGTTTTTGTTATCGTTTATATTGTTCGAATGAACCTACTAAAATAAGAGAGTATGCATTTAGCGGAAGTCTTCGTCGTATACGTGAATTTGAAACATTAGATGGATTACGTTTCTGCACTAAAGTATTCAGTCTTTCTAACTATAAACATTTACATTTTCCACACTATGGATACAAAAGCCTTATGTGTAAATTAAGTGTACTCATATCCACACAAGCAATCGCAACTTGGCAGAAAACAAATGACAGTAGAGTAAAAGTTATTCAGTTACCATTTGATGGTGATTTTAAAATTAAATTTGGAAGACATTGCTTAACTATAGGACCTGTGACAGCAAACGGTCTTGTAAAGACTACACCATTCACCGATTTTGACGTTTTTTCTGTCAACAACAAAAACCTATTTAAATGTGACGCCAAATGTGATATGCATGTTTGGACATTCACGGAAAAGTTGCAATTGGATGAGAATTGCTGCAGATAGATATCGATTTGAGTTAAGAAAAGAAAAGATGGAAACAATGCTTACAAAAATTAATTTTATTTTCTCTAGAAAATATAAAATAGATTAAATAAAAATGCATAATGTTCATTCAATGAAAATATATTCTATTGAATATATATGAAAAAATATAAAATGTATACATGTGTATTAATAGTTATTTCATAGCTTCATACTTTCTGCCTAGGGGAAATGACTCGCAACGAATCCCAATTTATTTGTAAAAATATGATCAAAAATTTAAACATTCGCGTATTATACTTGAAAATGAATAAAAGATTCGCAAGGATTCGCATTTGATTTAGTGTTAAAAAGATGCGCATATATACGCTCGCAATTGCAAATCTCTTTGTCAACTTCACATGTAAATGAAAATTCGTAAAACTCGTAAGATTCGTGAAAATGCTTCGATTTCTCTAAAATTTTGAAAAGTTTTGCAAAAGTCATTTCCCTCTAGCTTTCTGCAATATCTTTTACATATTGATATTCACTATCCATTTTCTCTGAATCTAATTGATAATGACCAAGCGAGCGTATCAATACCATCTGGCTTAATTATATATAGTTTATCGTCAAACGGATTCAGTGCAATCTTTCGAATTGAAATGGTGTAAATTTCATGTTTCCTCAATTCAATACAATTATTTTTCATACAATTATAATAGTCATCGAATGAAATATGATTTTTCAATACATTTTTCTTGACACCTTTAGCTTTATTTATTACATTTTTCGTAACACCTTTATCTTTTTTCTTTCTATCAATTTTCGTTCGCACAGCATAGCATTTCGAACAACTTCAGTTACAATTTCACCATTAAGTTCATCTTTGAATTAAACAAAGATAGATGTCGAAAAAGCATTGGAAATGTAAACCGAATATTATATTGAGCAATACGAATTGTGAACGAAACACAAAAGAACGTCTAAGCTGTATTGACAGCTATACACTATGTTTTAATAAAGACAATTACTCTATCCGTTGTTCTCAAACATAACACACGTTGTTGACTTTATTTGTTCTTAATAAGATTGAGCAATTCCACAGGATTTTATATTTACAGTATCAATTAACTTCTTTTAGGTTATGGACCCTCCGTAGCTCTTTTTTTTATTAAAAGTAAAGTTCAATTATTGTATAATCAAATCAGTGTGAATTTTTTTTTCTAAATATAAAAATTTCACCACATGTTGAAAATCGGCGATCCAACAAGCAAATCAGAGAAAGTGAACGAGAGCAGTGCAAGTGTCGACGAAAAAGAGTCAAGTGACGATTCATCAGAAGAATCAATTGTAAATTCGTACAAAATGACCACGCAAATTCCGTTCAGTCGTCTCAAAGGTCGTGAAAATTACTCAGAATGGAAAGTTGGTGCCAAAGCACACATGATTATAAAAGGTTATTGGAAATTTTGCACAACAAAGATAGATGTCGAAAAAGCATCGGAGAAAGAAAAAGAAAAGGATCAAAGAGCAGTTGGTGAATTAACGTTA